>JAPMOR010079994.1:200396-263734 GCA_026543865.1 Argiope aurantia | reverse complement strand
TTTTTTTTTTTTTTTTTTTTTTTTTTTTTTGTTTGTTTAATTTGTGAAAAAAAAATCCGACTCTCACTCTTCAATTTATAATCAATGATTTTTTTAAATTCTTTTTTTGGATCATATAACTTTTAGTTTCCCTTGTAGTTAAATATTGCCGTCTATATTATCTTTTTCAAATTCAAAACTTTTGGTTGACAACTGATTAAATAAAACTGAAGCATCGGCGAAGCTTTGGCGAGTTGGGACATGTGTGCCTGCCATCTTTAAGAACTCTAGAGGAAGATGAAAAACATTTTGTTTAGAGTAATTTTCTAACGTTTGCCGACTTTAGTTGCAAGCGTATTAAAAAGATTTTTCCTAATTGTCATCATTCAGTCCATACATCGGTTATTTGCTAAATTACATATTTCTTGCATTTACGGAATCTAATGATTAAAAGATATAATTTTCATTTTTCGACTTTCTCTTGAGAAATAAGATAAGGTTCTCGATTTTCCCAAATACTTTTCGTTATGGGGAAAGTGGGAAAGTCTTTTAATGCAATAAAAACCTATATTTTTCATTCATTTAGAAAAATTTAATAAATGAGTGGAAGTGACATTAAATGTAAGAAAGTAGTAGCTGTCAATAATGTTCATTATTTTATGATAAATCAGCAACTGACATCTTTAAGGAATCTAAAAAGAAAAATCGCGTCAAGAAAGGGGGGGAGGGAAAGGCGAGCGAGGAAGCTGAAGACAATGATTTCCTCTTTTAAATAAGAAATAGAGATAGTGGAGATGGATGAAGTAACCTGGGTTAATCTTGGAAATGATTTTTCAACAAATACATGTATTTTGATTGATTATGTTGAAGATAACAGAATGAAAAATCATTATTTTTACGTCTGAGCAACTTATTGTGATCAATAAATTTTGACAGGTTTTACCAACACCAGTTTGCCTAACAAAAGGACGGCACGAGTTGGAAAATTGAATTCGGGATGAGATATAATATAATGAGAGTATACCTTTAGGATAATTATTGATTAGAATATTTAAGTGCAATATACAACAATTCCAAGAAATTTTTTATGCAATTCCAAAAATAAGAAAACTTTATCGTCTAAAGCATCCTATTGCCAATTATTAAACAAAATAAACTTTTTGTCAATCATCAATTACATCTTCACTTGTTTTTTTTATTTTCTTTTTTATGAATCAGTACTTAATGTTAAGGACCCTCCGTCTCTTGTTGCAAAGGAATTGTAATAGATAAAAGTTTTACCGCTATAAAAATTATGTCATATAAAACTTATTGCACACATTGTACACACTAACAATGCAAAAAAGTTAAGAAAAATTTTAATCTCACAATAAACTGGATTTACATAAGTTATAAATCTCTTTAGCAAGCTTGCAAGCTGGTAAGCCAACAACATTGAAATAATCTCCTTTAATTTCTTCAATAAATGTTGATGCCAAACCTTGAATTGCATAACCACCAGCTTTATTCCTAAAAAAATATTCGAATTTTAAAATACGAGATTAAGCACACAATGACCGTAATATAAGATGCAATAGAATTTCAAGATTTAAGAATGTGAATTTTTATTAAAACAAATTTTAAATTTATTAACTACATTATTAAATAATCTATCAATTAAATCACATTTCTCTATATTTTGGATAGATATTTTATAAGACATGACAGAAAATATAGCCTACATAAATGGCCAAACTATCTCACTAATAACCCATAAGATTTCAAAGGTCAGTTACACGACGATTTACAACATTAATTTAAAAACAATACATTTTACAGTATGTATTATTCCAATTAAGACAAAATAATGCCCAAATTTTACATTGTTTTAATAATATAATACTTAATACAAAACTTTATTTAAATATGTCTAAACGTTCTAAATATTAAATATTAGTTTTTTATATATATAACAAGCTTCCGCAATTACAGATTAATATGAAAAATGCTTTACATATTATATTTCAAAAAAGGGTGTTAACAAAGAAATAGCAACTATTTCTTATATGAATGCAGATTTCACGAAATATAAAAACTGCTAAGCAATAGTAAATATAGAACTTTCAAACATGATAAAAAAAATTATTTCGATGCAAAAAAGTAAAGCATTGTAAATCTATCCACTAAAATCCATACAACTGCATGGATTCCATTTTCGCCAAAATCGATAGCAACTGATTCTTTATACATCAAAACCGAAACAATAAATCCTACATTTTGAAAATATGATTTCCACTCTTAAAAAAATATTGCTATTTCATGGTCTTTACAAATTTTCATTGCTTCATATAAGACATTGAGACCAAAACATAATTTCTGCTAAAATAAGCAAGGGATTATATTTCATAAGATTTTAAGGTGAAACAATTAGCAGTCGCTATGTAGTATAAGACAGCTAAAAGTTTTCATTCACTCTGATTTTTAAAAAAAAATATAACTTCCGATTGAATATGAAGTCTAGTTCAATTTAGCATAAACTGTATATCAATTCACCTTACTTTTCCATGCTTCATTTATGATTTTATTAATTAGATTATACAAAAAGGCCGAATTATATATTTTTTAAAAAATGCCAGAAATACGAAATGAGAAAAATAATGATTTAGATCACTTAATAATACCTCCCAAAGAGTGAAATTCATGACAGTGACTAGGATTTATTTCAGGGATCATATTGCAAAAGAGAGCAAATAGAGAGTTGTATGGTTGGTTAATTGTTTTATACAAAATTAACATAACTTACTCAATTTTAACCCTCATCTATGCAATTACAGAAGTGTACTTGCAAAGCAATATTTCTGTTTACACGAATCATCACACTTTTGATTATCGTTAAATATTTATGGAAACTATTGAGTCGGATACCCATCAGTAGATATCTGAATGCATTTCAGCAGTCTTCTCTGTGTTTTGCCAAAATTCCCCATTTGATTTTGAAACGAATGTTTTAAAATGTTTTTAGGAAGCATACTTCTGAAAACTGTACAAATGAAATTAAATGTCAATAAGAGATGTTAATTGTACTTGTATGCTTTAATATATTAAGTCATTTATATTTATGTTCAAAATAACAACATTTTAATTTGTTATTAATCCTTCAACGCATTTGTTTAAACATATATTAGGGACTTCTTTAGGTGCAGTGCCTTATAAGTGTAAAGGGAACAAGAAGATTTTACACATAGAGATCTTATAAAATTTATAATAATTACAGCTTTATAACACAGGCGAATAAGGCAAGTCCTTCCCTTATATCACATGTTTCATTCGCTAATGCTGTCCTTCCAAATTCGTGTATTTTAATTAATGAATTTGGCGCCAAAAATTTAATCATCTCAATGAAATAAAAATGTTTTAAATTTCAAACTGACTGAAACATAATTGGGCTCAATTCTAATGCTGATGTGACTGGTTGATAATGTGAGAATACACAAAAAAAGGTGACAAATATTCTGTAAAGGAAGAGTTGATATTAATTAACTTTGTTCATAAAAAGCTTTAGCCAGTTTATGCTTGAGAGTTTCTAGCCATCTCTTAGGCTTTTAAAACTTTCAGTGCATTCCTTGATAACTATAACCTTTAGTAAAATCCTTACGAGGTAATTAAGATATTGAAAGTCAACACTGCATTATGAAGTAAAATCTGATTATTTGTAAATTCTCCAAATGCAAAACAAACTAAAAATCCCCACCCACCCCCCAAAAAATTTAAAGTATTTACATTTATCTTTTTATTTCATACCAATATTGTATCTTACAAATTGAGAATGTTTATTAATTTAGTTATACATGTATTAAAAATAAGAACAAAATTTGAAATATTTCTGCCATTTCTGCTGTATGTTTTATACTGATGGAATAAAATGCAATTAGAGCTATTTTTGTTGTTTTACAAATATAGATAATATTGTAGATAAAAAGTACTGTAAGTGTGTGAGACAGCATATTTTGAGTTTAACACTTTCTGAGACTACAAAACAGTTATTAAATATAAAGCGTCTTAAATTAAAAAAAAATAACAAATAGGAGAGAATGTATTGATTGGATTTTAAAGTGAATACACAAAGAGTAAAAAATTAATCGACATTTTTTTAATTTATGAAAGCAATGACTACTATTTTTCTAATAATGAATTAATTAAATATCATAATAATATGAGATTTTTTCATTCTTTTTATTCAATTCTTATTTGCACTGAAGATATCAACTGGTGAGTTATTATGAAACAAAAGTTTAAGAATTAGTTCCATTTCATATTCTTTGTAGTAAAATTTAGGAAATGATTTAGTTATTTTTTCAGAATTTCTGGAAAAAATAACAAGAGAAAATACCAAACACAACAGTGATTTGAATACTTTATAAATTAAAATGTTATATGATGTAATAATGGTAGCATGTCAAAGAATAAAATTTATTTAATCAAATCATTAATACAAAAAACTTATTTTTCATTTCTTTTATGCATTTGACTTACATTTTTACATTGGTAGCACATTTTCTATTATAAAATTATCAAAATTATCCTCATAGTTATAACATTTGATCGAATGCACATGCAGGCCTGAATCAACATATAACAGGAAAAAATATAATAAATGCTCAATAGAGAAAGTCAAAATTAAGAATAATCAAAATGCATTCATCAGACATACGAGACACAAATATAAGATCATCTAAAAAAGCAATAAAATAATTATGCCAGCGCATATCTCTAATTTCGGAATTCTCAAAATGGAAAAAGGCTGTTTTTACTTTCAAAGTTTATCATTTTCAAATGATATAGCTACAAAATTTCTTTCCAGTTTTATTGACAGAAGTCACTACTTTAAAGAAACTACAGGGGATGAGGTTTAAAAAAGTATCACCTGCAAATTTTAATAAATCTCATAAAATTCTGAACTCTCTTCTATGCAATATTGAAATTTAGCATATAGGTTTACGATGAATATTTATGGCCATGGAAGGGTATTTTGAACACTTTATATGATTAATTACCTAATTAAGTCGGTCAATATCGTAAAATTGGCAATTAACAGCTTACATTTTCTTTTTTGTGGCATTATCTGTCAATTTTTGAAAAGTTTCACTGATTAATAAAATAATGTTAAGAGGAAAGATAACCTTTGTTTATTTAAGTTTAATAAAAACAACAATTGGTGTTCACATAGATATAAAATTTTCATTCTTTGGCAGCACTAAATTTTGTACTCAATAATATAGAGAAGATTACAACATTTTATAGCAAAATCGCAATAAAAAATTGCACAAAAAATGCAGTCAGAGATAATCGCATAAAATGCAAAACATCTCTTTAAAAGTTTAACTCATAAATAGACTTACGCTGGTTCACCAGTCTTCACATAGGCTTCTATTACATCTGTTGGTAATGGCGCCATATGAACAGCTGTTTCATCATGTAATGTTCTGATATGGTACTTGAAAGGATCTATAAAAGGACAATAAAAATAACTGAATATCTAAAAAAATATTTGAAATTGCTACAATAATTATTGTCAATTACGAATATGCAATAAATACTAGATTACACATAAAACTCAACCGAAATTTATTGCAAGATTATACGAGAGAAATAACAGTTAATGCTTTCGGTCATTCCTGATTAAAAATTGTAACCCTTTCTCTTCTATTTTATTACTTCTATACAAGTTTTTATAACTGAACAAATCTTTTTCATACATAATCATATACCGTTCTAGATAAAATAAATTTGCTACGAATACTGTTTTGTGGTTGAAAAAAAAAGCATGCCAATATTTTGGCAATACACAAGAAAAATATATATCTGATTGCCAATAATTCTATCAAATAAGGCGTTGAGCAGACTGGATATCAAAAAGCAAGCGTTTAGTTTAGTTATATTAACGTCCCGTTGTAAAGCAACACTAGGGCTATTTTTGGGATGGACCTCGTAATTTTGAACCGCGGTCAGATGACGAGGACGACACCTGAGCTGGCACCCCCTCTCCACACCACACCAGCGGGAGGACGTTTGGCATGACAGATTTAACGTGCAACAGACCCCCTTACACGACGGTTCTTCGGTGGAATCGGGTCTCGAACCTGAAACCCTACGGCTCACAAGCCGTGACCTTACCACCAGGCCACCGCGGCCTCAAAAAGCAGGCGTTCTATAAGCGGTTACTTCTAATCTACTTTTATACAACCACAAAAATCTTTACTAAATTCATATTTTCGAACCCTTCAATATCAGCCAGTGCTTTATAAATGTTTATTCTGTACAACGTTTTAAAATTTATTACGGAAAAAAAAGTATAAAAATTTTGTACACATTTTAAACCTTACCATGTCTTATTTGTAAAAAACTTACAATCATACACTTTATACCATAGGGAAACACACTTTTAAAATAATCAAAACATTAAACAAAATGCAGAGTTAATTCTTACAAAAAATATTCGAAAATACAGGGTGCATTGGATAAGGCTTTGCATGCTTCATGTTATGTACATAATGATTGTAAGATGGAACATAGGACGATTGCAGTGGACGTCCACTTAGAAGTCAATAAGTTCTTTTAGTAAAAAAGGCCAGTGTTTACAACCTGTGATAAGTTAATATAATCAATTTATTACAATTACTAACTTAGAAATCATATACAATTAACTTTTTCATTCTAATAGTAAAATTATATTTAGTTCAAAGAAAAAAAGCAGAGCATTTAAATTAGTTTGATATACTAAATTCAAAGAGAAAATAAATGTCAACAGAAAAATTAACCCTTTATAGCACCATGTTATAGGATCCAGATAGGACACATGAATTAAAATTACTTATACTAAGTAAAGAAATTCAGCTGTTACAGACCTACTAACATATTTGAAACACATATTTTATCATTTATATGCCTTTTTGATAAATAAAAGGTATCACTAGTCCTGCTCAATAATTTAAAATCAAAAATTCTATGAAACTTAGTGTACTGAAGTAACACGATGAATAGTCCAAAGGGATTTACTTCAGATTCTTAAAACATCTAGAAAGTAGGCAGGAAAATGAAAAAAAAATATTAAGATTAATCACTAAAAGATGAGCCATTAAAAGGTTCAATATCTTATTTTACGGCATCTGTGAGTTTACCCAATGGCAGATACTTCATGTTACTAGCTTCGTCATCATTTCCAAGGTATGAAGAATGTTCTTGACATTTATTTCTTGAAAAAGCAAGTAAAAAAGATCGACGACAAAGCAATTGATTTTGTGTAAGTTTCCAGTAGATGTATCATCAACATTTTCATCCCATTTGGCTTTAATTCCAACACCATTTAAATAAGAGGTTGAAAAAATTAAAGCGCTCAAGGATTAACCAAATTGTTCATCAATACCGACTTTTCCCGATGTATACACAATATGCATTATGTACTTAATGATTTCTGTGACTGTAAAAAAGGCTGGACGATATTCTCAAAACTGAATTTATAACAAATTACTTGAGAAGAAAAAGCGCCTCGATCGCTTAGAAATTTACAATCGTTATTATATAAAAATGTATCAAAAGTTCAACAATTTGTTTTCTGAAATTTAAAATTTTACATATTACTATTTTTGGATTTTTCTTCGGGCCGAGGAAAAACGTTTCCTAAAATTTCAATCTTAGAGCGAAGCACAATACTTAAATATGAACTTCATGAAATATAACTATAAACAATCAAAAGTAAAAATGTCAAAAATGAATTAAAAAATGTTTACCAAGTAGCAAGTTCTAAAATTAAATATCCATTTAAGATTTTCATTTTGACGTCGGAAGAAGCACAATTCACAAATAAATAATTGAACTTAATTATTAAAAACTACAAGAAGAATACAGACACTGTAAAAATATATTATTTATTTCATAATCAATTCTTTTCTATACAATCCAATCAATAAATTCCAGCTGCACTGAGCGCAATAGTAATTTTTGAAAATTGTCATTTAAATACGTTATAATTAATTGTAGGAAAATATTATTATTTTTAAATTTATTCCCAAAAGAAAACTAAAAATTTATTATAAATATTTTAAAATTCAGAAACAGTATCAATACACGTGAAAATATATAATATATACAACTTTTTTTTTGTTTTCAACGAGAAATTCTAAAAATGAATATTCTGTTTTGAAAGTAGCTGCATTCCAAACTTATTCATAAGAAAAAGAAATAAACATTATTTATAAATTTCAAATTTCTGTTCCAGTGTCAAGCATTAGGAATATTAATAAATATGTTTACTAAATGCTCATAACATTTCTCAAATGACGAGCATTCAAGTTTAGAATGACATAAAAATCGAAGCTATAAGCAAGCATTCGAAAATAAAGCCATCGTTAAATTACCGAATTTTGAAATTAATACTGATAAAAGAAGGAAATTAAAAATAGTGAATCTTGTTCTGCCTTTGAAATAAGCATTTATTCTAAAATCAATGTTTACGAAAATGAAAAAAGAAAAGAAAAGAAAAGTCCTCGGTCGCATTTAGAAGCAGTTTTATAAATCAATGTTTTCACTAACTCTTAATTGACAACTTTGTAAATCCTGTTTTTTAAGACATACAGTGAGTAGCCAAATTATTATGATCACCCCTCAATATAATGTTGGACCACCTTTAGTCCGTAATATCGCTTGCATTCTTCTTGGCATAGATTCTGTGAGATGTTGGTAGGTGGTAGGAGGAATTTGATCCCATATCCGATGAACTGCAATTTCCAGTACCTTCAGATTGGATGGCACTGGATCCAGCTGTCTGATGCCCCGTTCGATCTCATCCCACAAATTCTCAATTAGATTGCGATCTGGTGATTGTGCGGGATAACAAAAGCAGTTTCATGTTCTTCGAACCATCTGACGACAATACCAGCTGTATGACAAGGAGCATTGCCTTGCTGAAAGTATCCATCTCCGACAGGTTACATCATTAACATAACAGGATGTACTAGATATGCGAGAACACTTAAATACCCTTGGACATTCAGACGTTGTTCCACAGTAATCAAAGGATCCATGCAATGCCAAGAAAACATCCCCCAAACCATAATATTGTCTCCACCAGCTTGAAGTATTGTGGCAATGCAGTTGGGGGTCCATGCTTTCGTGCTGTTTTCGTCATATCCGAACCATGCCACCTGCATGGTGTAGTTGAAAACGCGAGTCATCAGACCACATGACCCTTTTCCAGTCATCTACTCTCCAATCCTTATGCGCCTTTGCAAACTGGAGGCATCTGCTCTTGTTCAAGGCTGACAGCTGAGGCTTTCGAACAGGTCGTATGCTCAAATAGCCTATACGGTGTAATGTGCGTCGCACAGTTCGTTCAGAGACGTTCGCAATTGACACTTTATTAAGATTCAACCCCGCTATTTTACGTATTGTTACTCTTCGGTTGGAGTGGACAACTCTGGCAAGTCTCCTTTCAGCTCGACCATTCAGTAGCCTGTGATGATAACAAGTCTGACGTTGAGATCCGGTTTTCTGCTTGGTAGTCCACTCTTTGTACACATGAATAACTTCTGCTCTCGAACAATTCACAAGCAACCGTTTTTCTAATACTGGTACCGACGATAATACTGATTAATCTCGCGTTCAAAATTAGTTAAGTCACGTATTATGCCCATATCTCAGAGCGTAACACAGTGCAACATTGCCTAACATTTCTTTTTTTTTTTGTAGCTATCTCGCCCTCTAGCTGCAACACTGTGACGCAATAGCTCATTTTGCATAAAACTGTAAGGTGACCATAATAATTTGGCCACTCAGTGTATATTATCATAAAAATTTTCAAAAAAAATTAATGATTCTTTTTCATTAAAAAATTTCGTACAAACTTCAGAAGAACAGAAGATTGTTATTCTTTTTAAACCGAATTAGATTAGAAGTGATTTAAAACACATATAAAGTTCTATCTCAAAATAAATTAAAATTTTTGCAGAACTTTTCAGTAGTATTAAGGAATAATCGATAACACTGAGACAATCAAAGCATTCATGAAAGCCTCACTTAAGAAAAAAAATATACTAGAGAAAGTTATTCAATACTAGATGATTACTAAGGAAAGTTATATAGAATATAGAAATTTAACTAGTTATATAGAAAGTTATATAGTTTAATGCGGACATCATTCATTATAGAAAAATTTGGTATCTCTTTATAATATTAAATTAAACCAAAATTTATACTTAGATCTAACTTTGCCATATTGCATTTATTCATGACATCAAAAATGGGTTTTGCCTTTAGAAATCTTGAAGTTCCCATATTTTAGTATGTAGACTATCACTTTTTTTAAGACATTTAGATTTTTAAAGCAAATTGTTTACTTTCAAATATCACACTTTGTTTGAATTTATTATGAATGGAATGAGGATGGTGGCTAACTCCATCTTATCACTTAGTAGCTAGATATACTCTTCTGCAACAGTACAAAACTTTTTTCAAATAATGTATATAATCTAATTACTTTACTAAATGGAGATCTTTAACAACTAAACAGGTTATAATTTTATAATTACCGTTTTCATTCTTTTTATCATACACGATTAGTGCTATGCCAGTGAAAACTAAATGATTTCTTCCACTCAACCTATAAAAGAAATAATTTAATCCTATTAGATTTTATGCAATAAGGAGCCTTACAATTTTTTTATAATCACTATAAATAATGAAAGAATACAAGTTTTAGGAAGGGAAAAAATTATAATGAAGAAAAGCTGACCACACCCACACACACATCATTATTGTAAGTAACGATTACTCAATTAACAAGATAAAAGTTATGCCTTTTTAAAAATATAAAAAAGTTGCCTTTGTAAAATATATTTTTTTATTAATTTTTAAATTCATAAGTTAGAAATTTCTGAATAGAATCTCAATAAAAAATTTGAAGCCAAGTGAAGAAGCAAATGTCTATTCCAAATTATATCTACTTCTACCAAATAATTTTAAAGATAGGTAGCAATAACCAAAAGTCATCAGAACAGCATAATTTTCATTTTTAGAAGGCAAATTAATTTTACAAAGAGATTCTCTGGAAGGAATAAAAGAATAGCTAAAATTCAACCTTTAATCCAGCTTTAGATTAAGACATTTTCTTTCTTTGCTTTTTTTTTAATGGATGTTAAAGTGAAAATAAAAAAGATTCATACATGTAACAGAGTCTACTCTACTAACAATTCAAATGGAATTGCGTTTGGAGCATACAATAACTGATTATAGTAGTAGAAATGATTTGTGAAGATCTTTACTTGATAAGAAAAAACACAAACGAAATTTTATAAAAAGTTTGAATTTATATAATATTAACTATATGAATGAATAAAATGTTACTGATTAAAATACAAAGGCAACTTTTGTATGTATCTAATGCAATGACTTTAGATTTTGACAAAATACATTCATAAAAATAATGAAACAAAAGCTTAAAAATCCAAAAATAATTAAAGTAAAAATTAAAAAGGAAACACTGTTATTAAAATATCCCAAAATATAAGAAAATTATTTCTAGAAAACACAATGCACGCACATGTTGTAATATCTAAAAAGCAAAATATTACACAGAAATTATTCTTAGAAAAAACCTGAAGTTTATAGTGAATAAAAACCGGAAAAAAAAAATAAAAAAAAGCAGCCATTTGAAACTCCTAAAAAGCCCTGCAGTAAGGAGTTTTACTTTTTCCCATTCGAAAATAAAATATTTTAATCGCCAAAAAATTATATCGCGAGTTTAGACTACCCCATGTCGATAAGCATATGCTTGCGAACCAGACTAGCTAGAAGGTATGGAGTTTCACATTTGATCTTTAGACAAAAATTGCATATTTCTATCAAATTTTGGTTGAAATCCTACAATGAGAAGCTTGTCTACCATAAATCATGAGAACGCAAGCATGAAAAATCGGTAAAGCTTCAAACAAATAAATGTTTCAAATTTTCCATACAATTTTATTGTTATTCTTTATATTTGAGCGGAATGTCGACAACTCCACTTAAGTATGTTTTATACATGAGGGAATATCTGGTAAAAATTTCAGAATAATATCGTCAAAAGTTTAGAAAAAATTCAACGAATTCAAAGGATAAAAGAGCTTGTCAAAAAATGGCTACAGATTCTTTCCTATATGATTTTCCGGAGCGAATAAAAAATATTTTAAATAAAATATTTTAATAAATTTTAATTAAATAAATAAAATCATATTTTAATTATTTGTTTTGCAATTTCAAAAATAAATAGTTAAATTATGTTTTGTTTTTGTTATCATTGTTATAAAGAAGGAAGTGATGAAAACGCAATTTCCAATATCCCAAGTCATGCCTCATTACATTTGTGAAATTCATGTTTTTTAAGAAATAACTGCCATAATATTAAATATTTTTTAATCAAATTTATTGCTTAAAAATAATTTGAAATTACAAAATACTTTTATAACACGATTTTTTTTTCAAAAAGATTGAAAATATAGAAATTCTCAGATGAGTCTTTTTTTCAAATAGTAATGAAATCTGAAATTTTTCTTAAATACTAATTCCTTGTATAGCCAATATTTAAATGGAAATGCAAAAATTAGCTTAAATTTAATAAAATACACACGTCTATATATATGAAATACAAGGTAAGTTCAGAGGTGTAAAGCCATTTTAAAAAAGGGAATAATATATATACTTTTGTCAATAATATAGTACAATGAGGGGAAACAAGCGTCATAGAAAAGGTAAATAACAATATAGGAATTGCCTGAAATTAAATAATGAGTATTAGAAAATAAATATAAAGATAAAATTAAAGGTGTAATTAAGTATAATTCATTTTACTTTCTTGTCATCAATAGATTTTGTCTAGGAAGGACATCAAAACAACTTAGTGCTTATAGCCTTATATTATCAAAATCTGCTAATGACTATTACTTAGCATGTAATACAAAGCAACATATAGTACAACTGCTACCAGTATCAAATGCTTGAGTTAATTTCTTTATTCTCAGTCAAACTATTAAAGATGGAATTTATTTTCCTCCCAAAGGACCTCATGGGATTTTATAATAAAAAACTTTAAAATCAAACATGAATGCTTTTTTCTGATAGAATGGCATAATTACATTGTTTTTTTTAAGTTGAGATCGCTATTTAATACATCATCTTAG
This sequence comes from Argiope aurantia, assembly GCA_026543865.1. Taxonomy (NCBI): domain Eukaryota; kingdom Metazoa; phylum Arthropoda; class Arachnida; order Araneae; family Araneidae; genus Argiope; species Argiope aurantia. The sequence goes on along the minus strand of JAPMOR010079994.1, from coordinate 250,568 downwards.
GAAGTGAAATTCAAAATAACTGTGACATAAAGCAATCCTACATTACAGAGATAAGCAATATAATCAAAAACTAAAATATATAATAAATATATGAAATCAGATAATGATCTGAAAAGCCAATACAAATCTGAAAATAAAAGTCTGGTTAGATTTTGAAAAAAATATTGGAAGAAATTTTAAATCAATGACATGATAGCTGAAGACATGGCAAAAACTAATTAGGATGAACTGAAGGACAGTTTTACATTTGAATCAGGATATGCTCTAATTTAAAATAAATTAGAAAAGAAGCAAATTAAATATGCATCTTAATTTGTTTTTGTTTTTAAGATTTTTAACAATTTTATCACCCAGTACAGTAAATGAAGTCTTGATTATTGAAATTGTGTAGTCCAGTAGAAAAGCAATGGCATGCTAACTGAATATTCCAACAGAAATGTCCATCATCTTCACCAAATGTAGCCCCAAAGACTGTTTAATATGATCAAGCATTGAAATAAAAAAACGAAGAAACATTATCAAACTTTATCATTGATAACCCGTATCCACACCTAAATATATATCTTAGTTTCTTTACTCATGAAAAATTTAAATTTAAATGATGATATCCTGAAAATTGTCAAAATAAATTGTTAAAAACATAATAAAATATAATAGTTAAAAATTATGAATTAAACAATTGAAATATATTTATCATCATCTAACTCCAAAAACAAACTTCAAATTTTTACAGGGAAAAATAATACATGATTATAGATACAAGAACATTCAAAAGCTTACAGGGCAGGAATAAATTTGGCAAATAAAACGAAATGATTATCTTAAATGAAAAATAAATAGTCATTAAAATTTTATATTCTGAAAGAAAAAGAGGTGGGAGATCCCAGAGAAATCTTTTTTAACATTTTTAAAAAGTGATTATCAGACAAATTTTGCAACTTTTTTAAATCAAAATAATAATAAATCAATTATAAATGTTTCATAGAATACAAATTTAATAGTTCCATAATTATACTATATTTGAAGAATATTATTTTAGAATATTTGTAATTAAAATTTATATGGACAATAGCATTCCAAAGCATTTAAATGATCTCCCTTTTAAATTTGCACACTTTCACAAAACAAAACATTTGCTTTCAAATAAGTGCAAATAACTTCTGCAAGGAGGTACTTGCCTTTTCAATATATCTATATTATCTTCTACAGATTTTGGTTTCCCAATTATTTTATTATCTAAAACAACAACTGTATCAGCAGCAATGATAAGATGAGGTAGGTCCTGCTAAAAGAAAAAAGAACAAAAGCGAAAGTCAAAAATTCAAAAAAAAAAAAAAAAAAGGAATTTTAGAATAAAACGTTTTTATTGAAGTACTGTCACTTTAATGCACATGGCATTGTAATAAGATAAAACGACGAGTTTTCTATTAAATACAAAGATAGTTTCTTATTAATTTTTCTCTCTCCAGTATACATAAATGCAAGACAAGAAAAGTGATGTACCATTTAAATTCAAAGTCAATAATATTCTAAAGCAAATTTATACTGAAAAACACAAAATGCCTAGTCTTGTATATACAGTCGCCAACAACGACAAAAAATACACCACTGTAACTTCTTTTATTAATTATCATATCTTTAAAAAAAAAAAAACACTGGTATAGATGGAGATGATCTGAGATAACAGATTTATTCCAAACGGTAAACTAATTAACCAAGTTAATTAACTACTAACTCGAAATTTTTCCACTGCAACTGACAATATTTCTTTTGCTGAATCGATTAATCACCATAAAAATAACTTCCAAATAAAAATTTTTGGAGTTCTAAGGAAAATGCCGAATTCCATGTTTCTGGGGTGTCGTTTTCTCAGTAATCGCATTTGAATACCCAAGAATAGATTAATAGACATTATATTTTGATAGAGCTGGAATTTCAAAATTTGGCACACATATACAAATCTGGCGATTCAGCCTGCACAATTTTTCCTCCATTTAGCATTTTTATTTATTATGTTGTTATATTCAGTGGAGGGCAACACAGATATAGGGATGAGAAGCTTCCGGTTTGGTAGTTAGTTCTCGCTACCCTGATGAGTATAGTAACGGTGTGGGGTGGCGACCTCCAGTCTATAATAGCATGTGCCATGGCCGATGAAGGCCTTCAGGACTCAATCACAGTTCTTCAAGTTCACAGTCAATGTTGTCGAGTCGTCCAGATCATTAAATTGTTCTGTTTGCCTAAAGACGGGGCGAAAGTAGCTGCTAATTTGTGGTTATCATGCTCGTATGGATTTAGGCTGACAAATTTCTTTTAGACGGATGTCGTCTAAAATTTGATTCAAAATAAAGGTTATGGTGTAAAGACCACATAACAAATCCCAATCTTCTAATTCGTTCGTTTTTAAATTATCGTACTCGCAGATACACCGATATAATTAAAGCATATCTCCTTCCCCTCCGAACGAAGGGTGGTCTGAAACATGAAGATTCGCTAAAATTCAGAGGTCAATTTATTTGCAGACTATAATTTTTTCTGTAATAGTTCGTGAAAAAGTAAAAAATTGTTTCTGTGTGAAAAAGTAAAAAATGTTTATACTAAATATTACGCTCATACAAATTTTTTAATTACGTAAGTTGTATTCCATCTAGCTAATTAGCTTTTACTTCCGTAATATTTTCGTAATTTAAAATTTTACTGTCACAATTGCATTATAAAAATAAACATTTGCTTACAGCACTGGAATAATTCGAATTTTATGTTAAGATTAAATGTGTAATATTTTTGTTATCATAAAAAAAAAAAAAACTCAAATAGCTTAATAAATTTCCTATACTTCTGAATAGGAATTTATCAATAGGAATTCAACCTCAAAATAAAATTTCCTCCTTTTAATAAAGCTTAATAATTTCATTGGCTAAAAATACCATTACGGTATTCGCATCTCACCGATTAACGATTTCATATATAAAAACAAGGGTTAAACAACGTATTTCATCCTCTATAAAAATTGATGTCGTTTAATTTCTTAGACTGAAATCAACTGAAGAGACTGGCTGAGAAATTGATTTGAAAAATTTAAAAAAAAAATGCCTAAATTTTTAAAAATAAATAAATAAATAAAATATTTATAATTTGAAAAATCATACGTACATAAAAATCACCAATAAAGATAAATCTGAATTGCGTTTGAATACTTTTCCGAATTTTTATAAATAAAAATGAAAGAAAAATCCTCTTTTAAGATAAGAATAATAAGATGATAATTGAAAGTTAATAAGAATGACAAGCAGAGATTTACATAATAGACAGTCCCTATTCGGGTGGAGTTTTTAGCAAAAGGATATTATTATATCTCAAGAACTGGAAGAAATTTCAGAAAGAAATTCGATACACATATATAAAAAGGAACTTGAATCGAATTATCAAAAAATGTCGGTTTCCGTAATGAGAAAAAAAGTCAAGATAGAAATTAATTAAGTATTAATTGATTTATCGTGTTAATTAGATCAGTTAATCGATTTCACGATTTCAATGAACCTGTCTCCTCCAGCCATTTCCATTAACTCCAATTTTGTAATGAAGCGATAAAAAAAAATTACAAAGTTACAGAAGTGTTCTTTTTTGTTGTTGTTTCCGACTGTACCTTTTCTTATAACTAAAGATGTTAAGAATTCAGTTAACCACGTGATCTCCCTGGGCGGTACTAGCTGCCAATCATGTGTCACATGGTCTCCCTGTTGTTGTTTAGTATATATTTTTTTTTCTTCTAGCAGAAGCGAACTGGACTCCTGTACTAGGGGGAGTGTTATCTCGGCTCGGCTCTCCCGACAGAGTTTAATGTGTAGTTCTCTAGGCCTTCTACACTATGGCGTTTTCATGTGCCTTTTGTTGTTGATGTTACCAATAAACCCCAGAAAAGACAACATGTGTCTTCAAGTCATTTCATCCAGACCACAATCTTCACTAAATTAATGAATAACTGTGCAATCAAGAAACGCAACGATAATTTATTAATTTTACAAAAGAAACCTGTCAAAAAGAAGGAAAAAAAATGAATGTATAAAATCTTGTCTTTTTAAGAGATGAAAAATCTTCAAGACAGAGGATAGGGGAAAAGAAAGAAAACAGGAAACCACACATGCAATTTTTGGTCTAAGTTCATAAGTAAAATGATTGATAAAAAGGTATTCTTTATTAAAAGTTAAGTCTTAATGATAAAAGTTTTTAAAAAATGTTATTGAGGCTGCATTTCATAGTTTGCCTCAGTGTTATGATAAAAGTTTTTAAAAAATGTTATTGAGGCTGCATTTCATAGTTTGCCTCAGTGTTATAACATGTTAAAAATTGTTGAAAATGTTGATTTAAAACGGATCTGACAGATATATACTGAAGTATTTGAGTACCATATTGTTAAAAACAGATAAAATACCTTAAATTGGTAATGCATACCTGTTTTGCTTTTGCTTCAATACTGCTTGCAACATCCAAAGCTTTTTGCTTTGCAGTTTCCTTGACAAATTCAGCAGGTGAAGAGAAACTACTCTGATCTAAGTTTTCAGCAAAATTAGAAGGCACAACTTTAAATGAAAGGCCCTGAGCACATTTGGAAAAAAGGTTAATTCTTATGCAAAAAATCCAACAATGTAAAATAAAGTGGTGCATAACTACGTAGTCACAATGTTATTATTTGCTTGTTTAGTTTTTTACTTTCGCAATATCAAAAATAAATAAATAGAATATATTTCATTATAGAATTTCATTTTAATGATAGTAGAAGCAATAATTTCTTTCTACATGAAGAGATAAATATTAGTTCTGAGTAAATGCTTGCAGCTCACAATGGAATTATTTAACAACAATATTCTAGAAAAAGTTTCAAAACTGTTGGTTAATTGGAAAAGATATGGCAAACACTTTATTGTTGTCTTCTAAAATACTAATTCGTGTATTCAGCAGTATTTTCAATAATAAAAATGAATTGGCTATCTTCATTATTTCAACAATAACAGATTTCTATAAAAATCAAAAATACAACAAAAGAAAACAATTTATCAACAGTATTCCAACAATCTTAAACATTATATTGAAAAGTGTCAGAGAAAATAACAATGCATTATTTAATGTGCAAAAAAAAAAAAAAAAAAAACATTTTAAGAAAAAGCAGTAAAAAATAAGAGAGAAAAAGAAAAATCCCTATGAATTTATTCTTAGAATGGAAGTAAATAACTTCTATGGATAACCACAGGCTCATAATTTTTTATCTAATAAAAAGTTTGTCACCACCACATTTGAAACTGATTGTGTTCAATTCAGATCTAAAAACCCTTATTTTGTTTTTCACTATTTACAGTGGTCTTTTAGTCAACAGAACAACAAAGGCAGTGTATTTTTTATCATATAAATAGCTTAAATATCACTGTTAATCAAACCATCGAAATGCACAACAAAATTTTCAAAAACAAACTATTGGGTTGTTCGGAAAGTAATTTCGTTTTTTTTTTTTTTTTTTTTTTTTTTTTTTTGTGTGTGTGTGTGTGTGTGTGTGGAAATGAAAGACAGTTTTCGTATAATAAACACATACTTTATTAAATTATATATTGGCCGTTCTGGTCCAACACCTTTTGCCATCTTTCTGGTAGTAGCATAATTCCACGCTCATAAAATTTTTGGTCTTTGCTGCCAAAAAACTGATTGAGGTGGTTTTTAACCTCCTCATTTGAAGTGAAGGTTTTACCGTCTAAAAAATTTAGCGAACCAGTTCTGGCACTGGTGTACTGTCAACACACCTTCTCCATACACATCGGTCAATTTCTTTCTGGCTTGAACAGCATTTTTACCCTTTCTGTAGTAAAACAGTAAGATATGTCGAAAATGCTGCTTATCGCTCTCCATATTTAAAAGGGCACCAACCAAAAACTACTGCGTAGAATTAATTGGAATTTTTCACACACAAGCCTTGCTATATGAGCTCTCAAAGCATATAAAAATTATACGGCTTAAATGTGAAGTTGGGTGCAAAAAAATACAATTAAATCCTCTGTCGGGAAAAAACGAAATTACTTTCCGAACAACCCAATATGTCTATTATCAAATTTTTTTTAAAGTGTCTTTTTTAAAGTGTGTTAATAATGAGAAATATTTAAAAAATTTTGATGAGCATCTATTTATGATAGTTTTAGAATACTTACTAAGGAAGTTTTAGAACACTCTAACGTACATATATATATAAAGTAATGATGCTTTTCTTCTAGAAAGTTAGTTCCATTTTATACCATATTTGGCCATAAGATCTATATTAGGCCTGATTTTATTTTAGAGATCTTCAAACTCATATAAAACAACTGATTTTGAAAGAGGCATATTAATTATATTTATTATTATTTTTTGCTCTTATGTTTTTAAGAAAATCTAACTGTTCCATACTAATCACTGAAAATAAGTGCAAATTTCAGGTTTTCTGGTCTTAAAAAAAATGATTTAAGAAGAGATTTCATTGCAGCAATAAAATTTAAGTATGAACAGGTCACACTAAGTATGGCATTTTAGATCAAAAACATGAACCAAGGTTAGCAAAGGATTCCATTTGTAATTTAATTAAGATCTTCAACAGTTTATTATAAAATATTCTTTAGTTATAAACATGATATTTTTCTTTTTTTTAAATGCTTATTTGCTCACAATATTTATGTACTTTATACCATAAATAGCCCTTCTTTAGCTTTGTAACTCTTAACAGGTTCAGATAGACTCTCTGAAACAATTATCAACATCTGAACCAGGAATCTTGAGTTTGTTAAAATAAAATGCTTGATGCAACAGCTCTACAACGAGGATTTTAAATATAAGAATAAATAGCATATTTAAACAATATGCAAGCATTTTAACTTGTTAAAAAATTGAACAGACATAAGAAAGATATCAGTCCATATTAAATTATATCTATCTAAAATAAAACAAGTAGCATATAACACTATATTAAGAAACTCCACTAATATTATTGAAAAAATTCCTAATACACTCACTATTTCTTTAAGAATCTTCTGTCGTTGAGGAGAATTACTTGCTAACAATATAGTCCGACTTAAAAGATGATTAGAATATAGCGAAAGCATAATTAAAACCTGTAAATTAAAAAAAAAGAAGAAATAAGTATTTGAATGAAATTTTTAACAGATATTACCTTAGGAGCAAAATATAACAAAGAGTATTTGCTGGTAATGTAATGAAATACAATCAAACAAATTAAAAGTATAGTTTTATAGATCTTAATGCACATACTTGAAACAAAGCTCCGAATAATTTCTACTGATTTTGATGTATGTCATTTACACAAATTAGATATTATTAAAAACACATTCTTGTTTCATTTTACCAAGCATACTTATTTTGAGTTAGAACAAAACATACAATTTTTTATTAAATTTTTAAATGCTCTTCTTTCAAAAATAAATGTATATTTTGCTTGAATTACACTACATTTAAATCACCGTAATAAAGACTAACTTTCTTAGTCGTTTTTTTTTCTTTCCCCCAGCTGATTTTAGATATGTATAAGCACTCAGATACTAAACATAAAAGTCTTAGAAGAACATATGTGATACACTAAAGAATTCCTTAGCATTTAAGCCTGGAATTTCATTTATTTCAATTAAAAAGTTCCTTTGTTTCATAGGTTTTGTTTCTGTATATCAATACCAATGTTTTATTCTGACAATGTTTATCTCTCTTATCAGTTTAATTATAATTGTTTATCTCTCTTAACAGTTTAATGTTATAATTGTTCATAGTATCTTTATCAAAAGATATGTGCATTTTAAATATTTTTTGGCCTTTTTGTAGCATTTTTTTTACCAAATTTTTTTCATACATATTATTTAAATCTATTATGCATTTTAAAAAAAAGAATGCCTTTCATTTAAAGAATCAAATCACTGATACCAAACTTCTTTTTGATTTCAAAGAAACTCCCTTATTAATAGAAAACTAGTTTTAATTCAGATTTGCTTTAAGAGATGTATTATTAATAAATGAGATGAAATTTTATTACATTCTCCATTGAGATTGTTGTTTTTCATTATAGTTTGTTTGAACAAGTATTTCTGGAGTTCTGAATACTGATATCGTTTAATTATTCCACATCTTCTTTTTTTCAGAATGGTACTACATCCTATGATGCAAATAAATAATTTATTCTAATTTAAAAACATTTTCAAAAATTTCAGAACATTTTTTGTTAATTTACTATACATTTCTTACTTATTTACAGATGTGATATTTAGAGCAATCTAAAGTTTCAATTAATTTAATAATAATTGCAATAAATATTAAAATCTTCACAAATTTCAGTGATTTCATTATACATTGACAGTAAATAAATAAAGCAAAGGTACTTGCATTTGGAAAGTTGCATACAGTTCAACTTCAACATAAAAATGACTTTGATGCTGTTTAACTCTATTTGTCGAATAAATTTATTTACTGCTACATGAATTATAATAGTGATTTAAACTTTCTCAAACAAATTTAAAAGTAATCATACTATTAAACATACTCAGAGAAAAAACAATCTTTCATACCATATACATCGTTTAATATTTCATTCTAGTAATTGTGCAAAGCACTTTGGACAAAAATAAGAAAAAGTACAATGTGTTCTTATTAAAAAATCTCTCAGGAAGCTATGCTATGGATTATTGAGAGTGGTCCAAATAGTTGAGAAACACATGAATATAAGATATACTTTAATTGATTTAAAAAATGTTTATTATAATTTTGTAAAATAATATATTCATATTGATCTAGAAGCATTTCTACTTTCCTGAAATATGTTAAGAAAATATATATAAAGAAAATAGCTATATACAAATAGGTCAGTAACAGAAATGAAGAAATTATTCCAAATAATTTACTAGGAACTATATTTTTAAAATTCTCATGGTAATTTATGAAAATTTTGCACAAGTATCTATTTAGTTATTTAAATTGTGTGGTTATATTTATTTCTCTAGAATGGATCAACAATAGTTAAACACATTTGCATAACAAACACATTCTCCAAATTTGTTGTTCTAATCAATAAAAACAGTTAAAACAAATAATTGTAAGGTAATATTTATCATACAATTTAATAATAGCTTATTTGGATATAAATGGAAATAACAATATAATTTTTTCTCTTAAATAAATAAGAAAACTGGTTTGAAAAATGTATCATGTTTACAGTTTTTAAGAGTATTTTATAATATTTTTATGATAATTCTTTTCAAGTTATAGTTACCGAGACTTGCACTTAGCTTTTCCCTTAAGCTCTGTTTAGAATTGTAATTACGTATAAAAATGAAATTTAACTCAAGAAGCAAAGCATCATCAAAAAAGTACATAAACTCTGTTTATTCAAAGGCATTATATTTTTAATGAAGTTTTGATTTAAATGGCAAAGAGTATTTTTTTAGTAACATTAAATCTTAGAACACGGTTCTTTGTTTATATTTTCTTGCAATTCATAATAATGCATATAGATAAGCCAATAAATACAGATTAGTTAGCACTTTAAAATATTTAAGAAATTATGAAATCTGCATCAAAAATTCAATACACATATTCACAAAGCATTTATTGTTATGTTAGCATTGATATATGCAAATATCATTATGAATGCTACAAAATGATAGTGAATCATAATTAAAGATGAAGCAATTTTTTAATTATATGTTCCTCAAATTTTCTGAAAACTGCAACATAAACTATGTCCACTTACTCCTTAAGAAGAACATTACAATGGATTTATTAAAAAAACAATAAAAAATTGTATTTTAAATGGCAAATAGTTTACTCTCTGTACCATAAAAAATTAATTAAAACATAAACATATTAAAGTATGGCTAAAAGCCAAAAATCTAGCTAGAATTCATAGGTAATCATTAAATTATATAAATCAAAAGAAATTTAAATTATATGCACATGATTATTAATAAGAACATGACTATAAAAATAATAAAAAATAATAAGAACATGAATATTTTTTAAATTCATAACAAACTAATATTATAACAATTTCTCCACATATGCATAGGTTTGTTGTTCTTTCAAAATATATTACAAGTATCAAAACTGCATTTTTTTAATACATGTCAAACCAGAATCATCAATGGAATGAAACATTTTTTAAATATCAATTCCATCATTTAAAAAAAAATAGTTCTAAAATATAATGTATCAAAATATATTCTTTTTAAGTGACTTCAGAATAAAATATAAATAATCTATTATTTGTTACCGCAATTTGAGAAAAGGAATGAAAAGAATGGGAGTAGAGAGCGAGAGATCTTCCCTCCTCAAACCAATTCATAAGAATGAAGGCATTTCTATCTATTCATCCTCCATTCATTATTTTTGAGTACCTATTTATTAAACCAACGCTGTCTGCAAAAGTATTATTAATTGATAGAATGGATTAATCTGGTAAAGAACACTTTTTGTAAAATTTTAAAAGTTCTCTCTGGAGAGATTATTCACTAGTTATGAAAAAATAAAGGAATTTAATAGCAATTTACAATTTTAATTGTTCATATATTTCTACATATGCTAGAAACTAATGTATGGATTCATTACAGAGGGAAAAAAAAAACATTATTTTTTTCTTTATTACAACATTTAAAAAAGTCATCAGTAAAACAAGAAATTTATATAAAATTCTATGATGAAAAACACAGTATTATAATCAGTTTTTTTAAACATATTATTAGAGGTATACCTACATAAAATGGAACTCAAGGCAAATACTAAAACTGCCCCCCGCCCTCCCATTGTATTGCAATCTACATATCCTCCCTTGAAACTATATATCAGGTTAAGATTGAAATTGCAATTAAATTTAAATAATAATATATAATACATATTTGAACTATTATGATTTACATATTACAAACCTTTGATGAGCAATTGTTTCAGCTATCACCCAAATTACATTGCATCATATTTGGAGACACAAAGTACTGACTGCTAAAAACTTCAGAAAATAAAACAGAAGATATGAAGAAGAAAAAGAAATATATAAAAATATGTAAAACTACTTGAACTAAATTTTGATATATAAATAAAATGAAAATGCACTGAAAGCTTTTAAGCTAACAAAATTAATCCTTTAGAATGTTACATTTAACTGATTCAAAAGAGTTAGGGCAGAATAAATTTTTTTAAAACATGAGAATTAATACAATTATTTATTGTCTTCATATAGCAAGAATCTAAATTAAAATACAATAATTTCCTATTAATTAGCCAATCATCAAGTACATTTAAAAAAATTATAACAAACAACTGAATAATAAATTAATTGCTACAGGTGTTTTTATCCTGAAATAAAGTAAAAGTAATATTTTATGAAATATAGAACTAAACATATCTAGAAAATACATACATATGCCAACTATGATTCTGAAATATAAATTATTATAAGCTCATAAGAGCACAAACAGGGGAAAAAAATTGCAGCCTCCATTGACTGCGAAATATCCAAAAATGCTAAATTTTTGGTGATATATATATAGATATATAGTTTTTAAAGTAGCATATAATTCTGATGATTACTTAATTATTATATATATTTAATCTATTTATATTGCATACTTGAATAGCACAAATCAAATTTATAGATACTTAATAACCGTAAGCTATACAATCACATGCTGCATATTTATACAGGGTGCGGCAGAAAAACTCGAACAAACAATTTTTAATATAACTTGATTAAAAATAAATAAATTAACAATATATAACAAATAATATTAAGAATAGACTTTTATTATTAAATGAATTTAATTTGTTTCAAAGTGGCCGCCTTTTGAAGTGATGCAGGGGCACATACAAGTATTGAAATTTTCAGCAATGGGCCGCAAGTCTTCTACCTTTAATCTATCCCATTCCCGTCGAAGAATTTGCTTTATGGAGTCCAAACTTTTATGTTGTTTAGTGCAAATCCAAGACTCCAAAATGGACCATATGCTGTAATCATGGGATTGAGATTTGTGGAGTATTGTGTCCACTCTCCAGATGATATCATGTCTGGAAAATGCACCTTGCACCGCTCTTCTATCTTTTTAGCCTAGTGAGCAGGTGCGGAGTCTTGTTAAAAATCTCGCTTGTCGAAGTGCGTTTTGACCCACGGAAATACAACAGCTTCTAGAATGTCCCATTGGTATACTTTTTGATTTATTTTAACGCCCTCATCCACAAAAACCAGAGATGTTTTGCCGCTGGCGCAAATTCAGTTCCATACCATGACCGACTTTGGAATTTTGCGATGTTCAACAATTGCTGAAGTGCTTGGAGCCTTTACAGACAAGATTCTAAAATTCTAGGAGTTACGAGTTTTTGGACAGTAAAGAGCCTCTCATTAGTGAAAAAGAATCTCTCTCAGAGCTGACTTGCAGTCCGTTTCAAAAGTTTTCGGTGTCTTTGGAGCCGCGTGAGTTTGTTTTTTTCAGTGAGAAGCTGAACTTTTTGGAACTTGTAAGGCTTCAGTCCAAGTTTTTTTTTTTTTTTTTTTTTTTTTTTTTTTTTTTTTTGCCATTCGTTGAACTAATCGGTCGCTTATTTCCAGTTCACGAGTGATTTTTCTCATGGAAACCCTCGAATTCCATTGAACTCGCTTTTTGATAACCTTACGGCTATTGAAAGTGTTCACCATACATTTTCGTTCACTTCCTAGACTTTGGCCATCATTGTCAAGCTCTTTGAGGCGATACATTGCATCACACACTGTTTGCCGAGGCATATTAAGCAAACGAACGACTTCATACCGTTGTTTTCCTTAACAACTCTAAAATAGCTTATGTTTTCCTTGACATTGTAAAAAAGCCAAAAAACAATACCTAAACTAAAAGATATGTTATAATTAAAGTGGTAGACAAAAAGAAATGAACCAAAATTAAAAAGAAATTAATTAAATTCGATTATATGATGTAATAATTTTGTGCGATTTTTTTGCCACACCCTGTAGATTAAATGTGAAGTAAAATTCTTGATTAAAAAAGTTTATTTGAGATATAATGATCTTTTTAAACAGATGATTTCAAGATTTGATGAAACTATGATATAGAATTGATTTAAATTTCAATAAAGAAAACAATTATTGCATATAATATTTAATAAGATATCTGTTTTTAAATTACTGAAAAATTGCACACTAAATTTATAACATATAAAAGATTATTTTTAATTTTTACTCTATTGTAAAATTCCACTGTTATCCAATAATATTTTTATATAATTGTAATTCAATATATAATTTTAATTTATATATAATTTGAATTCAGTATATAATTTTATACGTCTCCTTGTTAAGAGCATTTTTAGAAATGCTCTTAACAAGTTTCCCCCTTCCACAAAAAATGCTCTAGCTGCCAGATTTCTGTAACATAAAAGAATTTTTTATTTTGTTTTGAGATATCCAGTTCCAATTAATACCCAGGTTGTAAAAAGATTAAAATATATATATATCCTCATACTTGATTGGAAGCATTTTAATTTTAAAACTCTCTGGAATAAGAGTTTAAATAAACATACATTCCTTATAAAATTCGACAAATTAATTCTCTATATGATGCCCTGTGAACCCCACCCTAGTTACATAACTGTATTTTATTTTTCCATTATTTTCCTCTAGAAAAAACAAAAAGAACATGAACTTTTTATAATAAAGCACAGCTACAACTAATGCTATTCTCTCTCTCCCATTACTTTCTTAAAATAAGAAATGAATCTGTGTAGTAAAAAAAAATAAGAAAGAAAAAAGTAAAAATGTAAGAAATTTCTTTAACTGAACTGAATACTTATTTCTCTAAAATTTTGATTCAGATCAACTTATTAAAGTTTGTATGATTACATAAACTGAACTAAAAAAAAGAGGCAGACATATTTGTTTTCATTAAAACCTATACAGAATACAGAGGTTCATAAAAAATAACTTTTATGAAGTAATTGTATTTAATTGATTGCTCATTAACTGATTGATTTTAGGATTAAAAAAGACTACGAAATGTAGGAACGCACGCACATGTGTGTATATGCATGCGTGTGTGAATTCATAAATTTGTAATGATTTTTCATTAGCATTTTACATGACTCTAAGAAGTAATTAGAGAAACTGAGATAACATGAAATTTGAATGTTCACAAAATTTTTACCATTTGGAGTATCCCATGTTTGTTAAATATAACAACAATTTTGAATTTATTCAAGATTTATGCAAATCTTGAATTAATTAACATTTAAAAATTAATTAAATTCACTTGCTTGCCCTTCATAACAAATTTAATTTGAAATATATATCATCATTTGATAATTTCAATATCAAATACAAACTTCAAAAGAATTTAATTATCATAAATATTATTATAAATACTCATAATACATTATCACAATATATTATGACATTCATATTATAATCAATCATTATCGCAATATATTATGATCACTCACATTATACTTTGCACAAGTAATTCTGCAAAGAACAGATGAATGAACAAGAATTCCTTGATGCTAATTCATTTTATACTTCATATGAGTCTTATTAATTTATAATATAATATAAAATATATCATAGGTAAATTGAAGAAATGTTCAAAAAATAAATGAAATACCAAAGATTCTCATAAATATTATTATGAACACTAAAGCTTTTAGAATAAAGTTTTTCAAATAGAAATATGTTACAAAAGAAACTGCAACTATATTTTAAAAAAAAATGATTTAGAAAATCTACCAGAAACCACAAAATAGACTTGAATAGACAAATACACCTGCTTCTCAGAGGGATTCAAGCAGTAGTTCCCCAGGGGTTATATTGATTTATCAATAAACTAAAAGTTTTGAGTAAAACAAAACTGGTGGTGAAATAGCACTAAATGATTTTAATAATAATCTGAAGATTTCTGATTTCCTCAAACAAATAATGATTATGTCTTGATATTGTCAGTAACCACCACTGGACAGAATTTAGAATTCTTTAATAAATTCTTTATTAAATAAATGATTTTAATAATAATCTGAAGATTTCTGGTTTCCTCAAACAAATATTTTATTAGTTGCATGTAAATTTAATTCAGATATAGTTATGTAAAGCATAGCTTATTTTATAAAAGTTATTCAAAACATAGTTAGAATTAGTTTCTTCTTATCATTACTATTCATCCCCCAGGGGAGGGGCACCTCGAAATAAGGATGAGATGCTTCCAGCATGGTGGTTGGATCTCGTCACCCTCGAAGGTACACAAATAGGTGGGGGATCTGACTCCTCCCATCGATGACGGGACGTACTTCCTTCGGAGAAGGCTGTACTGTGGCCGTTTGATGGCCCTTAGTACTCAACCACAGTTCCCCCCAGTGTTGCTGTTGCGGCGGTCCGGTCATTCAGCCTTGTGGTTTAAATCCATGTGCCTTCATGGTAGGTCGGAGAATCAGTAGGTTGACTTATCATTACTATTCAAATAACTAAATTTAATAGTCTCTTGCTGGAAGTTTACTTTTGCATCTGAACCTTTTCATGTTAACAGAAACTAAACAAAAAGGATATCTCATTAAGTTGCAAGACTTTAAGATACAAGTAGAATTTAAAATAGTAGAGAGTTACAATGATGATTATATAAAGAAAAGTTCTTTCAACAAAAGAACTAATGAATGTAAGGAAAGGTTGATTTTTCACCAGTGATTCTCTGATTCATAATGCAAAAGTCAATGAAACCTTCATTTTATTTCAGATGCATATACTTTTGGAAAAAAAATTGCAAACAAATTTTAAGAATTTAAAACTATTTGAATTTCTATTATTCATAATTTCCTTTAAGATATTCTTCCATTTCACTAAAATGAATTAAGTACTCAGTTTTCATTTTATAAGCCAAAATTTTTTAACACTTCCCTCCTCTCAAGCCAAACAGTAGTAAATAATGATTTTTTAAAAAGAATGTTATTCAAATATGATTTGACAAAAATCTAACATTCAGTTTTTTTTTTTCAAAGAAAAGAATTCTAAATTCTGTCCAGTGGTGGTTACTGACAATATCAAGACAGGAAAATTGTTTTGAGGCCCCTCATTCTATTCAATAAGCAATGCCCCTTACACACCGACATATTTTGAAAATATGAGTCCATATATACAATATTATTTTGAGACACTTCCAACAGAAATTCTATTGAAGATAAAAACTTAACAAAATATAAATTTATTTGTACATTTAAGTCTATATTTATCTTCTAATATTAGTTATTAATTTGAAATCTCTTCTTATACAGATTACTAACCATTAAGTTTTCACATTTTTTTTACAAAGTATATTCTGCAAATGGTAATATTTATATATATATTATTTTTCATAATATATATTTTTACAAGTTTTATAAAGTGAAAGTATGTTGTAAAATTTGGCAACTTGGCATCACAAAATTGCTTATTTTTAAACAATTCAGGAGTCCTCTAAGAATATATATAAAAGCTTTGCTGCAATCTCTCAAAGAGTGCCTATTATTTCATTTATTGAAAGTAGTACACGATTGTTGACTTTTTTCATCACAAAAGAACTAGTGAACTCTTGGTAGAGAATCTCAGCCAATTTGCTGCATAGTACCTTGAGTTTTCTCCATGCTCTGCGAGTGAGCTAATGAGTTGTAGACTGTTGTAAAATGGATTATTTTGCTTTATTAACTATAAACAGTATTGTCTGTAAATGATATGTGTAATTAATGGTAGTCAATTTAAATCCATTCAGTTCATGCAAACTTTAATAATACCAAACAGATAAAAAAAAAGCTAAACTTTTACTGCCTTTTACTTTTATTTTTTTAGTGCAAAAAGAATTATTTCATTTTTGATAACATAAAAGAATAAGGCACTAGTGACTTCATTTGGTTTTATCGTCTATTTAGATATGTCAGACATAAAATACAAAAGTATTAAATTTTTATATAAGATAGGAACAAAAACTGCCCTAAATATATATGAAAAAACAACAAATGGAGGATTATTATGTGAACATTATATATACCTTCGAAACGTCAAGCTAGAATAAACAGTGGATTTTTTACTTACTTTTTTTTTTGTCTGAAAAAACTGAATGATATTTTCAGCAGTTCCTTAACTCTTTAGTTGTATGAAAGGTATTTTGTGAGTCTTTAACTAAAAGTACAAAAAAAAAAGATATAATTATAAATAAATATATATATAATGATATCTCTTAATTCAAATCCTAATAATTTCCTCATTTTTATCTTAAATTAGCCCATGTTACCTTATTCTAAAATTTACTTTTATTTCCTGATCCAAATCCCACTTTTTAATTTACTTATTTCTAACATGAGCTCTAAAAAATTGAGTTTTGGTTTCCTATATTCCGAGTAAAGGGGAAAAAATAGCTAAATCCCACATCATTTTTTTAAAGATACTCAAGATCTTTTTTCCTAAATCAGCATGTGTCAAAGAAATCCCTATCAGGTTTACTTAGTAAAAAGCTTTAACAGAAAAATTTTGCTCAATTTCCTACTGTGTTGCAATGTAGGCAGACGTGTTTTCCAAACTCTCTTCCCCAAGTACAAATTATAACTCCCATGGAAAAATAAAATGAATATAATTTAAAACTTGTCTTCCGTTTAGCTATACATCGGCAAAATTATGCTACATATACATGTATACATCAATACATTGTAAAGTTTAGGGTAGAGTTGGGATGAATGGGACAGCTACATTTACATCTAAATAAAAGATTAGAATCAATTTCTAGTTTTTTTTTTATTAGAAAGAGCAGCTATATACCCTTGCTTGACCATAATTGTTATACCATCTATAATATTATTTGTTTTTAAATGAGACTATATGATTTTTATGTCTCAAAAGTAAATACAAATTCTAATTTTTTTAAATTATTTTTTTAATCTTATTATTTATAAAATAAAAATATTTTAAATATATAATAAATTCAAAGATCTAGTGTTTATAAACTAACAGTCAAATTACGTTTAAATGTAGCATGCTTTATATAATATGCATATTAAAAGAATATTCTGCAGTGTGAGGAATGGCCTTCTATTAACCAAAACAAAAAGTATAAAAGAAAATTCCACTCTTTATCAAAAATTTACTTAAGAGCATCAATGACTCTAAGCATGTTTTGTTATTCTTTATTTTTGTTAATAATTGTATCATATAAAGTATAAATACATTTCACATAAAAAAAAATTATTTTCCATATAAAATCAAGTTTACTACTTAAATTCAGTTAAGGGCAATTCTACTGTAAATATAATAAAGCAATAAGCAATATAATAAAAATTAAGTAATGAAAAAAATGAAGCAAAATTATGAAAGTTTTAATAAATAACTTATGTCACTTTAAATTAAAAAGAATTACTAATTTTATCTTTTTTATACATAAAAGTGCCATGAATGTGGAAGAAAAAGCACTCAGAAATAGAAAAATATTTTAAATAATATATTGCAATCAGTGGAAATGATTGTAAAAGCAAATAAAAGTTTCCAAGATGTGACAACACCAATGAATATTTCAAAATCAGTTATTGTTTGGCATGTCCAAAATCATAAATCATTGAATGAAAAGGATATCAAACTACACTATTTATTAATTTTAATTTTCTCAAACCATGCTTTATTCCTCCCTCATATGAATCCCATACCTTCCTCATATAATGAAGGTGTGGGTCAAAAATGCTACCATTTTTAACTATGCAAATAAAAGCTAGATTTTTTTTTTTTTGTATTTTGCTGATTTTTTATTTCTTAAAAATAAATTAGAGAAACTATTAGATTTTTATAAGCTGCACTCTTGGTAAGTTTAAATTAGTGAAGTAAAAAACTTTTGTAAAATCTGTCCCGCTCTTCCCTATTATAAAAGGATTAAAAACTTATTATTTATAACGTAAAAAAACCCAACCTTATTGTTATTACTTAGCTACCACAATATCAGAAAACTCAAAAATAAAATAAAAAATAAATGAATTTTTGATATTGTTTGCCTTCAATTAAGTCAATATCTGGATAAAAACTGACAGTTTCAGCCTCAAGTACTTCTGGCATTCACTTTGTTTATAAGCTTACATTTTTAATAAACTAATACTAAGACAGCATATTCATACAGATAAGAATGGGTGAAATCCAGAACAGGATCAATAATGTTACTTTAAAAAACAATTTTACAATCTGGTCACACAACTGTTTAATAAATGGGTCTTCTTCATCAGATAGTACTTTCACTTTCTTTAAGTATTCTTTTAAAAGATTTTATCTTTAACCTTAAAGTTACAACAAAAACAAATATGACATCTATAAAATATGAAAATGATGCTCTGTGGTCCACTAATATGCTATTCAAGATCCATAGCCTAGGAATTATTGGAATATTTCATAAAGTTATTAAAAAAAGAAACATTATAAAATTATTTTCCAAAAGGGTTTTTAAAAATTCAACTTGGAAATACTTTAAGATAAATTCCAGGGTGAGTAGACAAATTTTTTCTTAAAAAATAAGCAGTTTATAAGCACCTTTGAGGAAAAAATTAAGGACCCACTTAAACATAATAGTTTTGATAATGGAACTATGTTACAATGAAATTCACCAAGATGACCAAAAATACTCTTCAATTTTAAAAAATAGAAATAGAGAATACCACTAATGACTACAACATATTTTCCATGAACATTAAAGCTAAGTACTTTAATTTTTTTTTCATAAAAATCTAATTCAATTCACATTTGAAGTACTTCATTTATATTACAGTCTGCAGTAAGAAGAAGAAAAATATTACATTGTTTCATTAACATTTCAATCTCTTAACAGAATAAAAAGGTTAAGAACATAAGTAAACAAATCTGGAATAAAAAAACAAGCAAAATTTTATTAATTATGTAAAAAAAAAAAAAAAGTCTCCTGTTTCTTTCTACAAATTTTACTCTCTAACTCTTTCAACTGTTCAACTTATTGGTTAGTAATCTTTTGCAACTCATTAGATTTTTTTAGCAGTGGAAAGTCTCTGGTTTTCTCAACTTATTGAGCAAGTTCAATAGCATTACGTTCAATTTCAGCAATTTCCTTTTTTAAGAGAGATTTCTTATTCTTTAAAGAGATTGACAAATCAGATTCCATCTTTTTTTAATGCCATTGGCAAAAATTTCTTTAGCTCTTTGTTACTTTACTGTTAGCTTTTTGTTATAGATGATACTTTAAATCTTTTAATTGGCTGCTAATACTCATATTGCTGACTGAGGCCAGAAGCACAACTCCCTAAGTAACCACTAATGCAAAAAGTCAAATATATAGAAATGAAAGATTATGAATACAAAGGAGAATTTAATTTTCTAAATAGAATCCATAATAATAAGTCTATAGTTTTTTAATTTAAATTATAACATAGAAAATAGATGATTAAACAAAATCTTATCTTTCATATGTGCTTTTACAGCTGTTTCTCCCACATTAGAAATGTCAAATTCTTTGGAGCACTATGAACATCAAGTTTTATGCCAATAAAATTATCCCTGAAAAGAAACTTTTTTTTTTTTTGCTTATCAATGCAAGCAATAGAAGATTTTAAAAAAAAGTTAAGTCAGTGAAAGAGAGAATTTTTCTCCATGCATGCATATATAATGTTCGTTCACCAGAAGTTGGCACTTGGCTCCGCCCTTGTCATGTGGGATCAGACGATACTATTTCAATGATTTCGGAAGGAGAAAGTGATCAGTGTCAAGAAAGGTTGCCAATTGGCGATCGTTAGCTTTTACCCTTTTTTTTATATTATCATTTCAGTGAGACAATTGACGAATTCCATGAGTTATTGACTGACATTTAACATACCACACAAAATGTACACCTTTTAAGAGATTTTACCCTTAATTTGTTGTGTTTTTCTAGCTGAAAACAATGCTGAATAAAATCTTTGTTTTCAGCTGATCAAAATAAATAAATAAAATCTAGCCATAAGGATACTTATTTTATATTAGCTTGGCATATGCTGTCTGTAATGTAAATAGCAATAACACTAACCACTTCTTTTAAAATTGGAAAATATTTAAAATCTTTTTTCATTATTGCATACCAAATTATCAAGGAAAATTTCTAAAAAGAGATACACATCAGTTTTATCAATGCTACTATATTTTATAAAACAATTTATTATTTTATGTTTAATATGTGCACTATTAAAAATAGATAGTTCAAATTTTAAAATAATATACAATACTTAGTATTGTTAACACTGAAATTTTGTTGCTGAAGTTGACATTTCCATTTATAAAATTTATTAAAAGTTGCAAAAAATATAAATTTGGTTTAAAAAATATTTTTCTTAAATTTGATAAATAAGTTACAGTTATTATCTTTTGGAATGAGACATAATTCAGTATCTAGTTATAATGAAGAATCCTGATTTAAACTATTTCATGAATAAAAATAGTATTTAAAAAAATTGCATTACCTTTGTAATATTATAACTTGTATTTATTAGAACTTGCTGATAAATAAAACATCAACTAGGCATTTATTCATACTGCTTGAACTGATTAAATTTCATTCAAATGTTTCTAATTAAAAATAACCAAGACATTCTTAACAAAGGAAATGAAAACTGTAGGAATTAGAATTAATGTTCATTGTCATAACTATCATTAGTGTCATCATCACTAAAATTGCTCTTGGTATCAGAATCCGAATTGATGTTGAAAGAAATGTTTTCCACGACTTCTTCGACAATGCCGTCAGTTTCCCAATACTTTTTTTCAATGTGTTCGATATGCTTGCAATGTTTTTCCCATCTCAAATTTCCAATATTTATCATGGCTTCAGAAGCAAGACTTTCAAGACGTTGAAAACTCATGTTGGCAGTCGCATTTCTCTCTCGCACGTAACGTTTAACATCCGCCCAAATTAATTCTATTGGGTTTAAGTCACAGTGGTATGGGGGAAGTCTCAAAACATCATGACCTTGTTCGTTTAGAATTTCGTCAATGAAATATTTTTTTTCGCCATTTGCATTTGCAGCAATCAGTTCAAGTAACTGAACTTTTCGCATTTTTTTATCATACGGGATTTGCTTTTTTTCCAACCAGGCACACATTTTATCATTTTTTGAGCTTTTTGTGGGTACGGGATCCATCACTTTTGAGTGATAAGCTGCATTATCCATAACTATTACCGAATTCATTGGAATATTAGGTAGAAGCTTTTCAATTATCCATTTTTTAAAATTATCAGAGTTCATCTGCCCGTGATAATCTCCAGTTGCAGATCCAGCTTTAAATATTAATCCGGCATTTGGAATGAAACCAGATTCTGATCCAGCATGAACCACAATCAGATGATGACCTGAGCTATCTTTGATGGCAGCGCCAATTTTTTCATCTCTCCAACATTTCTCGAATGAAAGATTGCTGTCCAACCACGTTTCATCTATATAAACTATGTTCCTCTTTGCTTCTCGGAATTTTTTCATTTCCCTAAGAAAACGAAATCTCCAAGCTATAATGTGCGATCTTTCAATTAAGATCTGTCTCTGGTTTCTGCAACGTTTGTACTGAAAACCTGCAATGTGGAGGTATTTCCATAGAGTTCCTGAGGTATTTCCATAGAGTTTCACTGCACCTTCCTTGTTCTAAAAAATTCTGTTCTTAAAACAAACATATATCATAAAAGATACCAATATCCAAAATTCTGTTTATTCACATATTTTATGATGAAGAAAGAGAAATTAAATAAATGCTCTTGAATGGCAATATATGTACATATATATTATAGTAAAGAACAACAAAAAAAAAATTAAATTATGGAGCGATTCATAAAAATATCTACTTGGCAGCATTAAAATACTACTAATAAAATAATACTAAAAGAAATAATAATGAGAAAGAAATTGGAGAAAAAATTAACAAATACAGAAATAGATATTGAAACGCATCAAAATATTAAAAGATCATTTTCTAGCCATAAATTTGGATAACAAGTGAATATAATTTTACCATATATATAAAATCTGATTCTTATTCAATTTCAATAAATTAAAGATTCAGATCATAATAGATCACTAATTTGTAAACAGTTATTTTGTATATCTCTAGAACAGAATTTTGATAATCGGCAGATTTTCATTATCTCTTTCCATCTGCATTATACACTGCTATGGTAAGAAAAATTTTCATATATACTAACATGATACTGGCTAGGAATAAAATTTTAAAAAAAGCTGGATTTCATAAAATAATGTGCTGTGGCAAACACAAATACTGAGAAATATATTTATACAATTTATACAAAAACAAACATTTTATAAATATATTTATAAAATGAATATATTTATATAAAAGGTATTTAAGATATTAAAAATATTGTCTGGACTTGATTAGTAGTAGAAATATGGAACAAGGAAGGTGTAGAATATAGAGATAATAATTTTCAGAATTAATCCAGTTTACCACTTAATAAACAATTGTATAAACGAAGAAACTATCTATGAAAATTTAGCAAACCTCATTTGTTATGATCTTCCAAAACTGTTTACTTTTAGATGTCACAAATTTCAACAATGTTACATACAGAAGTTTTGTGTTCTCACACCTTTTTTTTTTTTTTTTTTGTAAATTTACATTATTACATGCAGGTTTTAAAAGGGTGATAATCTTTTAGGCACAGAACACACAGAAAAAACAAATTTTCCCACAATATAATAATAATAAAAAAATATATAGCCAGTGTTTTCCCTCATCAGAAATACACTTTCTGATAAACTTAAAAGACAGAAACAACATTTTTCAATCTAGAAATCAGAAAATGAAAGGCAAACATTCACATTTCTTTATTGGCTACTAAAGGATCATTAATTGATCGTTATATGAGATTTTATTTTTTGTGACTATCAAATTTCTTTTTATTTCCATTCCTGAGTAATATTTTACTTTCCTTGAAGCTGCATTTTTATTAATGTCTGCTAAATCCTGTTAAGTACTTGCAATGGAAATGCTACTGGCATAGATATGATTTTGATAATTATGAGAGTGATTAAAATATATATATAATGAAAGAATCAGGATTTTAAGCATACATATATTAGAAAAATATATAGACATTTTACATCATTCATTAAATGTAAACAATGCAAGTATATTGAAAAAGTATTTGCCTTTTTGGAATGTTATTTATTTAACTGATTTGCACATTCAATTTCATATGAAAATAATCATTTCAGTTACATATCATAATTTCATTACATTATCTATTTCTATGAACTTTTAATTTTATTATAAGTGAAAATAAAAATATCTTTTTATTTTATTTCAGAAATACATAGATAAAATAGCAGAGAATGATTTGCCTATAAAATAGAATATTCAGAATCCATAAAAATAAATAATCATGTTTGCCACAAGAGGAGCAACAAAATTCTTTGCAAAAATAACTATGTTTGTATACAACACAATATGTACATTAAATAATTTATAAATAAAGTAATCTGATTTTTTTAATATTCCCATCTGACACCTTTAATGCTATGGTGTTTTTAAAAATCAATTTAATGATTTAAAAACATTAACATTCAAACAAAAAAATATTTCATCACTTTACAAAAAGAAATTTTTTTTGAAATAAACAGCTTGAACCACATTTCATTTTTTAATTAAAAATTTAATTTTCATTAATTAAAAAATCTAAGAATAAATTTATATTTTTGAAATTGGTACGTTTGAATCATTAGTTTGGAGTTTCATTTTTATTTTCAAATCGCACAATCTGAAAAAAAAAATAATAATCGTATTTTTTATATTTTCATTAAATAAGCATACAAACTAAATTTTGATGTGAATAAAACTATTAGTCTTATTTTTACCATTGAGACAACTGAGTAATCATTGATAAGTTTAATTAGACCCTAACCTTCATTTCATCATGATAAAGTACAAGGTGTATAAGATGTCCAGATGAATTATATATAAATGAAACCTTACTACATTTTCATACTACATTGTGAAAACATCACGCATACAAAAATATTTTAGGGTCGTGAGATGTTCTTAGCTACAAACTGAAGGCCATCCAGAACAGATCTAAAAAGTACTACCGCAAAAAGTGTGACATAAAATTAGTGGCTTACTTTTTTATAACTGAGGCAATATAATTATCCAAAAATGTAAAATTTTTGTATCCAGAAAAGAATGTTTTTAATTTATTTACTACCAAACACCGGCGTTAACATCAAGTTTTGAAATGTCATTAAATGACGGTACGGTTTTATCACTATTGCATTACTGTTTACATAAAAACATCATCATAGTGGAAGACTAGAGATGCATAATCCACGATTTTTTGAATAACAAATAATATTGCTATTGTTATTTTTAAATATGTGTTCCAAATATCTGTTATTTCAATAATATTATTAATTAAAATTATTACTTAATATTAAATATTAAATTTATTAATTGTAATTAATACTTAATTTACTAATTTAAATAACGTGTGATTGAATTAATTTATCTGTTTCAACTTACTTCTTAAATTTTATTTTTTTTCTCAAAACTATCTATTTAATTTTTTATTGGATCGAACCATTTTCTGGAACAGGTGAATTAAAAATATATGCAATTTCATTAAAATGTTTACTTTAGTTCTTTATTCTACCAATAAATTGCGCCATCTGTAAACAGAATATATGTAATCAAAGTCAATCATGTCACAAGCAATTAAAAATGATCTGTATGGAATAGTGCATCATCATATTGGAATATCTGAAGTCACTCCCGTAAAGTGGAGCGGTGACTTCGCACTTTCCGGTGAAATCACCGCTCCGATAAATTTCATTGATATGCAATTCAATGATACGATAATTTCAATAACCGGTCCGTTCACTTTTCAATCCATTCACAGATTTCTTTCGAGAGCTTCCATTGGACAGATCGTATCGATTGTTACTTTCCAGTGAAGTCACCGCTCCGGCAAATTTCAGTGATATCGTATCGATTGTTACTTTCTATCGTGATCCAAACCTGTAATCGAAATATCACCAGTAAGATCGTATCAAGGATTTGAATCACACCCCTCTTTGAAAAGTATTGATCACTTGTATTTGTGACTTTTTGATATTGGTTACGTATTAACCGCTCGTAAAATATTCGTCATCCCTATGGAAAACCAAGATGTCCTTCCGGTTTAATATATATCTCAATAAATAAATCTGAAATCGTAATTATTTTAACCGGTTTGCATTTCAAAATAAAAATCATATGTTCTGAGGCTAAACTATTCGAAGCGAACATTTCATATCTTTTTCTGAGGATCAGAAAAATGCAATCATTTGACAGTTCTCAAAATAATAAAATGATTTCGCTTGTTATTTATATTATTCTAGCATAAAAAGTAATACTTTTTCCAACATTCCATAATTTTCATCCAAAAAAAAGAACTTCTAACTTCGGCCAAAAAAAAAAAAAAAAGAACTTCTAAGATTTAAAAAAGTCTACAGTACACAAAAATTCTCTTAAAAATGTTTGCGACACACGTATGAAATTTCAATACCAAAGAAATTATATAAAAATTTTACTTTTGACAATTTCATAACTTTTATTCATTTTACCACCTTGACAAACGTCAAGATATGAAGTGATATAAACTGTTGTTCATGTAACTGTAACTGTGAAATTGACACTTTCTAGAGATCGGACAGATCTGCAAAAATGTTGCCCACTTTCATGAATAACTACATTTTCTTTCATAATCACTTTAATTGTGCAAACTTTATAGTTTCATTTACTCTCTTTCACTCAGTCAGACTGTGCAGATACTAAACTACTACTATCCAAATTTCTTTCTTTTTCTTTAAATTCTTTATTCTTTTGAATTCACTTTTATGCTAATGAGTCTTAACTTTTTATTAAATTAACAAAACAATTTGCATACTCAGCTCAAAATATGTAGACTGAATTAAAAAAAGGGGGCAGGGAAGAACTTTGAAAAATATAAAAGTGTTATACATACTTCAGTGTAATAATGATGTAAGAAGCAATAAGAGACAAGATCAACTGTCATTGCAATTCTTTGTTATGAAATATATGTAAAAAGAGATACAAAAAAAATTTATATACAAGTTGGATTTTTTTGTTATGTATTTATTTTAAAATTAACTCAATAACCTGAGCATGTATTTCCTCCCATGTTTAGATAGTATTAAACTATTGAACCAAGTTTCATTATGAAATTATAATTGTCATGGACATTTTTTTATTCAATTTTAAATGGATATTCTCTCAATACTTAGCAATGATAATCAAATTAATGTATCTCTCATCTTTTTTGATTTATTTAATAAGTAAGAATTTCAAAAATCTTGTTTCAAGAAGTTTGTTTGTAATTAGATATTTTCTGTCACCTGCATGCTAGCAATTAACCACCAAAAATCACATTCCAATAAGTTATTTCATAAATAAAACTTGACTATATTTGCCACCTGCATGTAGTTAATATGCAAATACTGTATATTATATGTACAGTTTACTCAATAATTGGTAAGTAAATGAATATTTTTATATAATATGTAGTTTAATACTATAATTAAAATTTATTTCATCATAAAATTGTTTAGGACTTATTTAAAAAGACAGTGCATCTTATATTTTAATGAATAATTAGTTTATGTCAATCGGAAAGATTTTTTTATGACACTTTCTAGAGATCAGCCAGACCATGACTATAACACATAATATAGGCCTGCATATTATAATAAAAATGTGAATACAAAACTTGAAAAATTTCATTTTGAAAAAAACCATTTTGTTAAACCGGTTCATGTTAATGTCTTCTGCTGCACAGGAAAATGTCCCAAAGAAGTATGATGGAAGCAAACACATATATAATGTAAATTGCGAGTACCCATTTTGTAAAAGATGTAATGTGTATTAAGTAATATCCTGCGAACTGGATAAAAACAAAGTAAGGTATATTATAATTTGCAACAGTTCTCTAGAAGAAAGATTTATGGCAAATGTACATTAAATATGACTAACATATTTATCGCATGCATATAATAAATAAGATTAAGAATTATCAATTTTTAACATTATTTTTCTTGCTGTATAATGTATACGGCATGATTTTTATAACAATATATTGCTAAATTTTCTAAAATGAATAAAGTCCAAAGTAAGTTATTAGAAACTCAAAGTAAGCACAATAGGAAGCATTTAGTTAGCATGTTGCTTATTTTACATAAGTATATTTTAGAATCAGCATTATCAATCAACTATACTTGATGAGTTATCTAAGAATCTTTAAAATAGCTCTGACTCAAACTTTTGATGAATCTAATTCTGCTTTTACATTAATTTAAATAGTAATTATGTCTTACTTTTTAATAAATCCTAATTTTACTTTTTCATAACATTACAAGACATAAAAATAATATTTATCATTTTCCTTTCTCTTTTTAAAGATTTTGTGTGTATTATTTTGAAAGTGTATTATTTGCTCTTGCTTTATCAAGCATAATGTATTGTAATCAGCTTATTTTCTAATAATTTTAATAAAAAAAAATTTCGATTGTTAAGTTTTGATGTTCTTCCTATTCGTATTTACTTCAGTAGTATTTATGCATTTTTTTCCCCTGTAACTATTTATACATAATATTGTGCAATATTTTTAAAGAACAATATTTGCTTTGTTTTCTTCAATCTTTTATAGTAAATTTATTATGCAACTTTTTTTTCAACAAATCTCTCTCTTGAATTCAACAAAATATAATATATAATTGTTACTTGATTTATTTTAATTATATTAAAAAGTTGTCTACTGTCTTTCGATTTTGAGCCACATATTTAGTTTTCATGTTTTATTTTATTTGTGTTTTTCCAGGGATTGTGTCTACATTTTCTAAATATCTCGTTTGATACAAAAATGGATACATGTATTTATATTTAATACTGGATAAGAAACTGGAAGATTTGTTATAGAGACAAAAGAAAATCCAGCCAGATCTGTGGCAGACTAGATGATCTGTTCATCTGTGATAACAGTTATTTATTTGCATTACAGTTGTGATAGATCTTCTTGAATGGATATGCCAGTAAACTATTCACATGCATCTTAATGCTCTTGCTTACATATACTGCTCTTGATTTTGAATCTAGACTGTTAATACTCCTCCCCACAAATATCTTTTTTTTAAATTTCATTATTGACATTTTTATCTATATATTCTATTTAATTAGCAAGAGAAAATTGAAATGCAATTATTTGATTTATTAGAAACTAATTCAAGAAATTTCAAGTATGCGCAATATTTTGGCTAAACCTGAAAGTTTATTAGGTTCTGAGATTTGAAATTTTGTTTAATTGCCAATAATAGATTATATTGTTGTCCTAAAGTTCAAACTGTTTTCATTGTTTTATAAACTCTCTGACACAGAAGAAGGGGGGTATACTTTATAGGGGGGATTTAATTTATAAAGCTATATTATTAATATATATGTTTCAAAGTTATTTTATTACTATGCAAAGAAAGTATTTCCTATAAGAAGAAAAAAAAAAGTTTCAACATTTAAATACATAAATATTTTTTATCAAGTTTTTTAAAGTTATAAAACAATTATATATCTTATATCTACATAACCTTTTGCTTTCTACAGTTCTCCTTAAAAGAATAATGCAAATTGATAAATTGAAATATCAACAGCTTTTTAAAGTTAGGAAGTTGGAAGTTTTTCCTTCAGTTAAGTGTTCCCTACTCGTGTAATTTCTCATCTTTTTGAATGACAATGATATGGATAAATCTAAAATTTACTATAGACTGCCATACACAGCTTATATACTCCTCAGAGAAGAAAAAAAAAGGGGGAGGTGGAAAAATTCCATTTGTATAAAATATTTTTGTATCAACAATTTTAAAAAAGCATTGACAATGTATCGTTTTAACAAAAACTATCATTTTTTAGAATTCCAAATATTCTGAATGAAATATTTTGAAAGAAGTTATTGTTTTCTTCATCATAATATAATTATTTCTTGAGTACTAATGTGAAAATACTATAATATCTGATTTAAGGAATACCACTGATAATTTTAAGAAATGGCTTTGATGTGATTTATTGAAATTATAGTATTCGCAATATTATATAGTATTATATAAGAAAAAATTATATATTTATAATTTTATTAAAAATGATTTTAATACTTATGCTGTAACCTCAAGGAAGAACTTTATTTCAATTAAGTGGACCAATGATTCTGTTTAAAATTATACCAATATAGAATGGTCAAGGATTTCTACAAGAAATTCACTTGAAAATATTATTTGTTTAAAATTTGCCCAGAGCATTATCTGGATATTTTAAAAGGTCAGGTGAGTTCATTAATGTAATTTATAATACGAATCTTTTTGCACATATACATATTGATTATTTATAAACTAAACATAAATATAGAAAATTTATATCAATATAGAATGTTTGTTTCAAGACAACATCATCCAATTTAACTACAAACAAGAAATTACTTGAAATGAATTCTACAGTATTTTAAAAATTAGTCACTAAAAGAAAGAATTATACAGAAAATTAGACACTAGAAGAAAAAACAGGATATGTATATAGAATACTATGAATTATTATAATGCAAACCCTGCATTTGAGCTGATAAAAAAATTAATTTTATTAATCTACATATAGGAAATAATAAAAGAAACAAAAAGAAAGTACAAAGTTTATTTCTATTCTGATTTAATACTACAAGCAGTATTCTACACAAATCATAATTATTGTGATGTTATTTTCAAATATATATAGTAGTAATTTTCTTTTATGGATAGTATGTAATTTCTTTTTTGATAATTGTTCAAATGATTATTTAGCAAGATAACTTATAAAAGCATTAATTTTAATACAACTGACATGTTTCAGTAACTTAATAAAACATTATTATATAAAAATATTAAAAATAAATATAATATTCAGAAATAAAAATAATATAATTTTCTTCTATCAGAAAATCATTGTTAAGAAAATTTTCAAAATACTGAGGAAAAAAAAAAAAAAAAAAACACTCAATATATGAATGCACTGTCAACTGAATTTTATGAAAAACGATCCTTTTTTTTAAAATTCAGTTTAATAATAATTATGTCCTATAGTGCACACACTAACTTCATTATGAAGCAAAATCGAAGAGTAATAAATCAGTTAAATAGTGCAGGATGTTTATGTACATTTTAGTTAATTCTTTTAATGATTGGTATGAAGCAGGAACTACTATTTTTATTTTCTACTGGCCAATATTTATTTCATGAGAATTTTGAATATTTAGAAATTACAGCAATTATTTTCTCTTTTTGTTCACTGAATTTTTTTTTTCTGTTTTAACAATTTTAAAATTAAAAATCCTTTAAAAATTGTTAAAAACAAAAATTCAATTTCTTTTTGTTAGCATTAATTAAAATTATTTATTGATTGTAAATTAAACTATTATTAATGAATATCTAAATTCAACACTAAAATTAGATGAATATTAATTGAAATGATAGTAAGTGGCGTAAAATATTTTCTGCATCCATGTTATTTTAATGACCAGATATTTTGTATAAATTTTCACTGGACAAATATTTCTTGTTTGCAAAATTATAAAGAAATAAATTTTAACACATTTCTATTTAAAAAAAAAAACTTGCATCAACAACTACTGTCAAAAATATAATTTCTATTAATATATATTAATGCTTATTTTAAAATCGATATTCAAAAAGGTCACAATTACTTTACTGGCTAACTAAATCTTTTTCTCCATAAGAATTTCGAACTGCTCCATATTGCTTGTTATAATATTTCTATTATGAGATGATAAATTATTAATGTTCATAAACAGACATTTCATTATATATTGAAGTTCACTGTATATTTACTCCTTATGGAAATTAGGAAATGAAATAAAGATTTACTTATAAATGTGTTTTGTCTTATAAAGGGAAATCCTAAACCAAGTTTCTTGTTAAATGAAATATAAATTTAACGTGCAAGGAATGGAAAATATGAAATAAGTTGTTATGTGTTTGTGCACTATTCTTTGATTAGGATAAGCAATCCTTTTCTGCTGATCATGAAAATTTTACTCTGCTTCCCTTTGCAATTAACTTTTAAAATTGTTGAAATAAATTCTGTATATTTCAAATGACACTAAATATTTTGAACAGGGACAGTGAAAAATTTCCTTCGCTTTCAATGATATATTTTGAATAATAAGTGAGAATTATCAATCTGCAAACATTTGTAGTAGCAGATAACTATAAATAAATTTTACCTTTGACATTGAATAATTTCTTAAATATTGTTCTCCCTTCTTTTCCTTTTTAAATGCTGCATGTCAATTATTATTTCACTTGTAATGGCTTCACACATATATATAATGCCTTTTACTGGAACATATTGAATCTTGCTGTATTAGAACTTTGTAACTGCATTGATTTTTTTTTATTTATTAATTTTTTTTATTATATAAAAGTGGTACTAATAATGAGTTCACTTCATGACACCTAAAGTGTTCTGTTTTTTATCTTATGAATGTAAATTGAACATTTTTATTTGGAGTTTCTTTCAGAGTAAGTTAATTCCCTGTGTAATTATACCTGTAAAAAGCTAAAGGATTATTACAAGTTTTCCTCTGCCACTTTCTCCAGTGGTTGGTATATGATTGTTTTTGGTTTTAGAAATATAGCAGGAGTACTTTCATTTTATTTTTCAGTTTTCAACTTTTAATGCATGCTGTGTTACAAATTATTATTTATTGGAATCCAGATTACATCTTTGGAAGTCTTATTCATCTGAGAAACCACACACTCCTTAAATACCATGTAAGAATTAAATCTTTTTATCAACCAGAGATGTTACCACAAAGCATAGAAGACAAAATATTGAAAAATTTCTGCTGATTATTGAATATTCTAATTATTTCTCTGTATTTTGATGCTGATAGAACTAAATATAAAATTCTTTGTTAGAGATGGTGATTATTATTAGACTCAAAAAGTTTGATTCATTTTTAATTTTGATCCTTGGTAAGTAATAAAATAAATTTTATCTGCAACTTTAATGAAGGTATTCTCCATAAAATACACCACGCTTTCATGTTATTTGAAATAAATTCTCACTCAGCAAATATTTCTTGGTTGCTAAATTATGAAGTAATAAATTTTAACACTATTAAATTTTAATTTTTGACATTTCAACTCAATTCTATTAAAAGAACTTACATGATTATAGTCAAAAAATATTAATAGATTAATATTTATTAATGCTTATTTAAAAATTGCGATTGAAAGAGATCAAAACTAAATCTTTTGCTCCATAAGAATTTAGAACTTCTTTAATTGTTTTGGCTCCAATGCCAGAGTGTCCTGTTTGAGACAGTTCATTGAAGAACGGATGTGTAAGCAGGTCTGTTGTATACTAAATCTATGGGTGCCAAGCATTTTTCCACTGGTGAGACATGAAAGCTTATACAGGGGATGATGAGAGTCACTGCACTCATCTTTGAAAACAAAAGAAAAATTATTTTTCTTTTTTAGAATCCATAAGTCAGATCAAAATCCTCTTCATCACTTTTTTTTAAAGTTATTTTTATATTCTTTACTTTCCCTTATACTTTTTTCTTATGTTGTTATGTTTTCTTATGTTGCTTTGTCCTTTTTCCATTGCTTTTGTTTTTCCCTGGTAAGTCAGTTAGGGAGAGGGACTTTTTTATTAAGTGAAATTTTTTTTTTTTTTTACTCTTTCCGAAGTAAACCTTAGGGAGGCATATTATATTTCAGAATACATGACAGCATTTAAGCCAGAAAGTTGAACTACAAGAATCTAATACAAATCAAGATAAATATCGCATATAATATTTTACAGTATATCCTAAGATTTTCTTATAACTCGCCCCATTCTAGAGTTTTAAACATTTTTTAAAACTTAGTATTAAAAGCAAAATAAATAAAATATTTTTGTAAAAAACTAGTTAGCTTATCTTAAATTTTACAAAATATTTTTTCTCCATTAACTAGCTGAAATGGAGCATATGTTCACAACTTCTTCTCACTACCTATTTCAGTTGCTCATTAATAATGCTGATATAATAAGGTTTGTCATAAGAAAAATATTTGAAAAAAATTCTGATTAAAAAAATTTTAATATAGATTTTCTTTAATTTAAAAATTTTAAATTTTAAGAGCGATAAAG
Source organism: Argiope aurantia (assembly GCA_026543865.1). NCBI lineage: Eukaryota > Metazoa > Arthropoda > Arachnida > Araneae > Araneidae > Argiope > Argiope aurantia. Next base: position 216,325 of record JAPMOR010079994.1, on the reverse strand, counting down.
TCATATCTCCAAAACAAAATAGAAAATAACTCCCAAACCTTCAAATTCCAAGGAGTCTTTTTTTTTTTTTTAATCTCATTTTGGCTAGATATGACAGAAAGTCCACTTTTCCAAAGAATTTTCTGTTTTGGAGATGGCCAGTTTTACAGCTACAAGACACATTTGTTACACATTATGAAATCACTGTTTACGATTATCAAAATTAGTAAAATTAACTTTGGATAACTACTTTGTATCATTTTCAGTATTGTCAAAAGGTTACAATATATATGATTTATGTAAAGACACATAAATTAACCATTCAAACCATGAAATTCAAAAGCTTACCTAAAAAAAATAGTGCCCAGCATAAATATTAAAATAATGCTTCCCCCTTTTTTTAAAAAACAATTACGATCCATGTATCATTTTCCTACCCTGAAAAAAACTTTGTGAAAGTGAATTCTAAGATTGAAATTTAATCTAAATAATAATTTATTAAATAACAATTCTGAACAAATATGATGATGTCTTTGGTGATCAGATATTTCATCCAGCAAAGTATTAACTTTAATTTTGTAATGTCAACAACCTATAGTTTAAATAATGAATTAATATAAATTTTGGTTTGCGAAAAATGTTAATTCCTATAAACAAATAAGAAATAATTTGGAAAACATGAAAAAAGAAAGAAACTGCACATAAAAATACCATATATTAAATGAATCAAATTCGGATGCATAGACAAAACGAAAATGTAACTTAAAGGTTTTGCTATCAATCAAGTTAATAATTTAGTTTTTATCTGTTAAAAAAAGTACTAAGTAGAATAAATTTCTAAAAAATATGCGATTACATAAAATGTAATTATTTTAGTACATTAATTTAAAATAAATGCTAATTATTTAAGTAAATAGAAAAATTTCTGTAAATTATAACATGCGATTGAACAATAAACTAATTTCTATAGATGGTTTTATCTTGAAATGAAACAAAATTAACATTTTGTAAAATATGCGACTAAACATTTCAAGAAAAGAAACTTTTTAATGCCCAAAGCAATCAACCAAGTCATTCATCAATATAAAAAATAATTGAGTACCAAATATAATTCTGAAAAATAAACTATCATAAGCTCATTCTGATGTGCACAGAAAAAAAAATTAGTAATCATAAGCAGTTAAACACCAAAAAAAATGTTAAATTCCTTGTGAAGAAATATATAGATATAACATAATTTAGCAGATGAGTGGCCAAAAAGAAGACAAATTGGAAATTCCATTTATTTTTCCATGGGAGGGCATGGTTTGTACATGGGAAGGACTGATGATATGCATCTGTTTACATTGGGACATAAGAAAAAAGTGTGTAAAGTTTCTCCCTTAAGGTTTTACTAAAAGATTCTTGTAAGGGTTTCTTTGACACTTGTTGATTCATGAAAGAGAATTTTAGATAGCTTTGGAAGTTATGCCATGGATGTTAGAGATTTTCATCCCTTGCTTACAGCACAAGAATTACAGACACAGCAATTTTTTAGTGTGAGAAATAATTAAACAAAGTAGAATTTAGATCAAGACATAAGAGAAAACTTTAGAATAAAATATGGGCTAATTTAAAATAAAAAAACAGGAAATCAAATTAGATGGAGAGATATCATTATATATATAATGATTTTTTGATCATTAAAGTCATACAATATTCTAATGGTTATTATAATCATTCATACATATTAGAAAATCAGGAATTGCATATGAAGTCTTGTTTTCTAATTAATCAAGTTATACCAGTTATACCATATACATGAATAAAAAAATAACTACAAATAGTTTATCTATTAAAACAAGGATAGTTTTCATTTTTTTATGGAATGAATGGTTAAAAATATGTACAGCTTTAAAAATATGGAAATTTCCTAATAATTCATGCACTATAAATAACAAATCTAATCCTGAAATAAAAATTGTTTTACGCTAAAAGTATATTTTATATATATATATATATAATGTAAAACACATATTTCTCGAGAAGAGTTATGGCCAAACAGAGAGAAGACACTGAATTTTTAACTTGGATTTCTCCCATCATGGGTGGCATAATTTATGTACAAGGAAGAAGCAACAAGGTAAGTCAATCTATAGCACAAAACAAGACCAAAAAGAGTGACAGAAATATTTTACCGATGATTATATACCATGAGATTCTGATAGGGATTTCTTAATGCATATTGATTTAGGTAAGGAAATTATAGGTATCTTTTAAAAGAATTTATTTAATCTATCTAGACATTTTCAAATAAATCTGCACTTTAGTTAAAGCTACAGAGTGCTCTAAGGCCAAGTTGTATATTCTTAACAAATTTGGCAGTTTTACATGAAATGATTTACTCTATAATGTGCCAATGATGAGACAGATGATAAACACACATATTTCCTTTTAATAACACTAGAAACTGCATAATAGGCTTTAAATATGGATGATTTTTCGTGTTAGAAACATCTCAATGTTTAAAAAAGCACTTTTTAAACCGTTTTAGTTAAATTTTGCTAATTTTCCTTGAAAAAGATATATTACTTTAACTTCTTGAAAAAGGGCTTAAATGAAAAATTTGAATTGTCATTTGTAATAAAATTTTGCGTCATTAGAACAATTAAAACAAATGTGCACTCTAATAAAATCACACATAAAATATGTATACAAAGCATATAATCTATAGAAAATAATTCTCAGATATGAATAATAATGGATGAACACACACACACATATATACTTCTTATCTGTAAAAACTCTAAAATGCTAGCAACTTGGAATGGTGATCTCCTTTCCCATGATAACAAACAAGTAAAAGTATTGGTAGCGTAGGTATTATCAATGGTCAAGTGCATCCTCATCACCACCAGCAAGAAGCAAATCTTTTAAAAAATGAGCTGTCCCTTTCACAAATGAGGCTTTAATCATCAGATCTCTCTAACATAAAACTATTTATAATTTTGTTTTAAAAAATCAAACTTGAACTGATTCGCAGGTGGTAAAGAGAACAATATCCTGTATGTTCTCTAATGCTTGATTGGAACCATTTTTTGTTTTTATCTTTTTTCGACTGGGGAAGAGTTTAAGAGAATGCATCTAACACATTCCTCAATTTTGCATCCATTGACAATAATGTACAGGTACTTACCTGCTTTCCCCATCCACATTATGGCACTAATGAATTTAAATGCAACAAACTACTAAATAAATCCTTAAAAAGTAATTAAACTAAATAAAACAGTATGGATTTTTAATCAAAAATATGTTAATTCAAAGAAGATATTGTTAAAATCAATTATGCTGTAATGGTACAAGAAAACATATTTCTTATGGATAAGGCAAAATCAACAATTTTATCTTGTACACTCATCTTGTTTAGTCTTAAAATAATCCCTCGCAAGACTCCTGCTAAAAAGACTTCATAATTTATAAAATGAATTAAGGTTAGCTTTATCTTTGAAGGAAATTTCAAATACAAATTGGTTCAAATCAATTTAACAACCCAAATAGGAAGCTTGCTCAAAGAATCTCTTTTGTGAGTAAATATATTTAAAAGAAAAATTGTTGAAGAATGAAACAAAAATTACGAATTTCATGAAATTTATGCAGCATTCTATTTCCTTTTGGGTCATTTTTTTAAAAAAATGAGCACTGTACATACAAAACTTTAATTTGAAATGTGTGCATGACATAACAAAATTACATAACACAAATATATTCAAAAAAAGAATATTCCTCATTTAAACCTGACGTTTTAAAATAACACTATTCTTCAACAATCTTTTAACATTGCTATTCATAAACCTTGATGCAGATCATGACTGTCAATAAATGTGATAATATTTACTTACATGCAAAAGTTCTTTAAAAAAAACTAGAACAGATAAGACAGATTGATTTTTCATCAACTTCTCGCTCAAAGCTAGTAATATCATATCTCATTTCACGGCAGAAATTGACACTCCTGCATACAGATACAGAATATAATATTCAAATTGAAATAACAATGGACTGTCAATAATAATAGCAACATAAACTTACAAAATGAATGAAAGATTGAAATGATGGAAGGGGGGGGGGAGGGTTACAGCAATGCTTATACGAGAAATTGTAGATGAGATCAAAAGTCATGAAAAATTAACCACCAATAAAAATGTACCCACAACTAACCTAAACGTCTGATACTTTCATGAAAAGAATATAACAAAAAAAATACAATCATTATAAGCAAATAAAAATCCAGATAAACATTGTTTCAGATTAGTACAAAATAGTTTACCATGTTATACATAAGATTTAAATCAGCAAGACAAAAGTTTATTACATGCCTTTGTCAAAAAGCATGAATAATCAAAATATTTTCACTTTGCAATTCATTGCCTGTCTTGCTTTCTGGAAGAGAATCAAGAAGTCTTGTTTAAATTGTTTCACTTCACTGTATTTCATTCCTTTAAACAAAAATAAATTTATTCTGTTGTCATTATGCCGCTCTGAATAGCAACAGCAACGACAGAAGATAAGAAATAGCGATTTAAAAATAGACGTTAACATTAGGAAATTTAAAAGTAAATTTTCTCACTCGATAACAAAACCGTTTTTAACAAAAACAAATGATATCCATATTCACATTCAAAAGCAATGACATTTCCTTCGTGTTCAGCGAAAAACAAATCAACTAAACCGGGAAAAGTGTCGAGTTACAACTCAACATTGAAATGACAATACATGCCAAGTGCCCCTCTCGCTCAAACGCTCCTACCTGAGAAAAGTAAATGGATGCGATGGACTATTGCTTTCTCGGAGGCTCCGCACATCCGTTTACCATTTTGTCTTAGAGACTTCGAGTGAATCCAAGGGATTCCCCAATTTCCTTTCCGTTATCCAAATTTTTCCAATACTGCAGACCATTCGGTCAGTTTTATGTTTTGGTTATTTGCTAATTTAACATGTGTATTTTGGCTTCAACTAAAAAACACAAATAGATGTCATTCAAAATTTTTCATTACATTATGTATTTTTAAAAGCAACTAATTCTTTTGACTGTGAAAAATTTTAATTTTGCAGCAGTTTAGCCCTGTCACCAATGTAGAATATGATTGCCTTTTACTAGTGCTCAGATGACGCTAACAGCAACCATCAGGCTGTATTCCCTTTAGCATCCAGTCTTTCTCGGCGTGTCTTTGGAAGACATGGACTCTTCCAAGCTGAGGAGCAGTTACCCACCGCAGTCCGAAGTAATAAATCTGTCGTCGCTCTACTGAATAATTGCCTTGCGGTTTTTCGACAACGAGTTGCATTTTCTGTCAGCCTGAGTAATCATTCTAAAGTATTCGTAGTAAAGTATCTAAAGTATGTCATTTTAAAGTATTTATATTTGTTAGTGTGAAGGTTTTCGCTCATCGTCTTTTTAGGGTATTTTTTTATTACAAAAATTTGAAATTTATTCTATAATAAAATTTAGGAAATGGTTTTTAGAGTTTTTTTTTTTTTTTAAGTTTTATATTAGGCTTCCGAGCCATTTAAATAAAACTGACTTTACTATCAATTTCAAAAACATCTTTATTTTTCATATAATTTTCAATAATATTTTACAATTTTTTTTTGTTAAAATTAAATAATACGTCATATATTAATTACCATGTAAAAAAATTTTACGTAGTAATATAGGACATACATTGTGCATAATTTATGAAACAAACTTCGTGAAAAAATTGTCTATAGTATTGTTAAGACAAAATTAATTTTTGAATGAAAGTTTCATATTAAATTTCCACAAATTTACACATGAGTGAATCACTCGCATATTTAATATAAGTAATAAGTAAATTACATAATATTTTTTGACTCCTCATCTCTCTCGTTCAGCTGATCCTCGTTAGTTTAATGTCATGATTCTTTGTTTAGAATAAATGAGAGATCAGCTAACGTATCATTTTTGGCTAACCATCATCTTCATCAGAAGCAAGTAAAATTGCTTTGATTTCTTCTTCAGTGAATTCACATTTTCTTTTACTCATAATGAAGAAATAATAAGCGCTTAAATACAAAAATAACTATGATAATCCAAAAAAAAAAAAACGATTCACAGTACGTAAAATAAAGAGTAGAAATTCGCGACTGAAGAGAAATTTTAAGAATGGCATTCGTAAAAGGAACTCAGTATTTATATAACTTATCTTATTCTATGAAGGAGGGGGGGGGGGGATTCCCAATCTTTTTTAGGTCTTTTGAGCAATTCTTCTTTAGGTATTTGAAAGCGGTAGTTTGTACTCGGCATCAAAAATTTTGACAGTCCTTTTATGACAGAATAAGACGCTGGGAGTATAAACGACTTCCATCCACTGTAACAAGAGTCGCTACACATTTTGTGAGAAAATTGTGAAGTGAATAAGCCGCAGTGACAATGAAATAGTTTGTCTTTGTATCATTACAATAGTCTTAATAATGAAAAGAGCGTCTGATGTTTATCGCAAAATAAAGAGGATGTCGATATCCTTAAATATCATTCATCGTTAACAGAGCACTTGAGTATAAAATTTCTTTTATAAATAGCCGTAAAATCTTTCCAGTTTTGAGATAACACATGGAAATAGAAACTAAAACCCTTTCAAAACACAAAATATACGCCAACAACCTATTTAGTAAATCCCTTCTCAACCCCTACCGCCTGTTATAAGAAAATTCTCAAACCGCCCCATTTGGGTTAAAACATTAGAATGCCGAAATTTGTCTCGCATAAGAAGAGAGCGAATGTGTTCTAGACCCACTTAGCTACTGCAGTAGCGAGAGCGTTCATTATCCTCATTATTTGAATCACAGCTTACCACTCGGGCTAATTTTTTTTATTATTACTTTTGTGATGAAAATTTAGATGACAGTCTGATATTGAGATTCAAAATGTAAATTAAAACTTTTTCTCTATTAATAGTGGTGTTTAATTTCAAAGGTTTTTTTTTCTTCCTTTTTTTAATTTCCATAGTAAATTAATAAAAGAGTACAAATTTTAACGTGTGTATTTCAGACTTCAACTAAAAACTACAAATAAATGCAATTCCAAATTTTTCATTTCACTCTGTGTTTTTAAATAATAGCAACTAATTCTTCCGATTGTGAAAAAGTCAAATTTTGCGGCAATGGTTGACATTTGTTAGCGCTCAGATGGCGCCAACAGCATCCTCCCTTACATGTACTAACAGCAGCTTTGTGGTGGTGTTCATGTAGAGTGTTGTATAAAGCACTTCATCGCTATTAGAAAAATAAACTCTTTATTTCACTAACAATTATCGTAACATCACCGCTTAGCGCACGTATACATAGAACGGGGATTCCCCGGGCGAAGTATTAACATAGATTGTATTAGGGAAAGTAGATAGGTAGCGCTTTAGAATAACATGAATGCAAGATGGCACTACGATCACTGGAGGGAGATTATTTTGGTGAATAGTATATAAGCCAGTTCACAACTCTCTACCCAAAACAGCTCCTGATTCGCCCACCTCAAACAATAGCTAAACCGCCACCCGGAACAGAAATCTGCAGAAAAATAGTCAACATCACCCTCACCCGCACTCCCCCAGCTAACCGCTCCTGATTGGCCGCCGCCGCACCTTCTCCCCCTGCCTTCGTCGCGCTACCAGACTTCAACCCATTTCAATCCAGACCTCGACCCACTCAAGACCAAACGATGCAGCCAAGTATCAAGTTTTTAGTCGACCGGAGATGGTGCCCTACGGGCGCCGGCTCTCCTAATTGTTTCCCTTCGTCCTCTACCCAAAACGATCGTTCGGGTAGAAGAGTTGTGAACTGGCTTATATACTATTCACCACAGCTTCATCTGCAGGAACTAACATGAATTGTTTTTATTCAGTTAAAGAAGCTTACAAATTTAAAATACGTTGAAGTTTTTATTAGTTTTTCTATAGTAATTATAAAGGTAATCAGTGTTCAACATTCTATTTTGTTTTTAATATTTTTGAATTGATAGCCAAAGAGCTTTGCTTAACCATGCAAGCAAATTGATAAAATTTTAAAGCAATTTTTATATTGCTCCACTCATGGATCTTCATGAAAAACGTAAAGTGGATTCTTTTTTATTTTATCAGTCTTTAAAAGTGCTAGATATATAAACAAAGAATATATTTTTCTGTTTCTGGTGGCAGGATCCGTGGTACAATGTAATCCGTGACACATTTTTTAAATCAAATTTAACCATAAAAATTAAAAACAATTAATAAGCAAACCTGCTGTCATCCGAAGGAATCTTGAATAATATCAATCCAAGTGTTTCATAATGGCTTCTGGAACAGAGACAGCATCTTAATTTGTCTATTGATTTTTCCGGAATTACGAAACTTTCAACGTTTGCATCCTCTCTAAAAATATATAGAAAATAGAGTACACAGAGAAAAAGAAAAAAAAACTAAATATATAAAAAAGAATATGCAGTAAACAGATTAATCTAAGCAAAATAATAATTCCAAATGTAAAATATGAATCCAAGAAAGATTTCAGCCTTCAGCAACAACAAGCAACACAAAATGGCACCCAATATAAAGCTGAGATTCGGTTTCGTTTCGAAAATTCCAGACTGTTGTTTATTTCCTGTTCTAGCACATCCACTGACACGATAGCCGATGCAATCGTTCCCAAATTTCGGAATTAAAGCTATGATTCTCTTTCGCCAGATCTTACAACTCTCAGCTCAAATCCTTCCTCAAGAAGCATTCTACTGGCGACTGCAGCGCCACGGAGTAAGCAGTCTCATTACTTTGCAGACACAAAACGTATAAAAATGATTTTTCACTGACCAGTTTTCAATCTCCAATAAGTATAATCATTAAATGTCGCATAAGAGCAAATTTTTATACAACCAATTTTTTTTTAAGTTATTAATTTTCTGAAAAAATCCTATTAGTCCCTATGGTGGTAAATTACACGTATTAAGTATGGATCTTGGATGTCGCTTTGAAGTGAAAATTTGTAAATTAAAATAAAAACATTCTTCTTTAGAAACTATAAACATAAATGTAAACATTAATCCAATTTAATTTAAAATTCGCATATTTTACTAAAAGAATAAATTATTAAAATAACCAGCATTATTAAATTAATTTAAGATGACAGAATTAAAGTTTACATAGCTTTCTAACTTGCGGCAATCTTTACGAATCCCATCTTTGTAATTTTCAAAGCTTAGATTCCTGCAGCATTGAAAGCCAAAGAGAAGGGAAATAAAATTAAAAAAAAAAAACACTTTGTCATTATTTGCTAATATGAATTTAAGGCACGGTATTTTTTGGTTTCTTTTTGCCTAAATACTTTCTTAGCTTCATACACCATCGCTATTCGGTATCGTCTGCGTTGTAGATTCATTTATCGATTAATTTGTACATTTCAAAGATTGCTTGTAAATGTTTAATGTAGTCTTTGACTTCATTTTAGTTAAAATTATTGACATGGTTTATGTTTGTCGGCATGGCGTTTTTAATGACATGAACAGAGTACGCTTACTAAATAACATCAATTAAACCAAACCGGCTGTTTTTATTGATTTATTGAAATCAGTTTGAGTTGGTTTTGTTCGGCAAATTTCGAAAGCCAACAAAACATCCTGGCTTAATTCATAGCGTATTTGGCGAGTTCTTGGGAACTCATAAAACCCAACTTCTTCCCAAACTGTTTTTAAAAGATTAGAATGTAAAATTTGGTCTCGTAAAAGGTTAATTCAAAGAATTCCAATAATTTCCCTTCTTCCCTGATTTTTCGGCTTCCCTGTAAAACCGCTTCAATGGCTAATATTAACTGAGTCTCGCTCGAAGATCCCTTTTAAATATGTCATGTAAAATTTCAAAACATCTATAAAATTTGCAAAATGTCCATTGAGTTAAGCATTTTTCGTACGGATTAAATCATGCACCAATTGCTATGATACTCGGAATTACCCACACAGAATTTATTCATTCAACCAGATCTGTTTTTGATTATACTTGGTTAAATTGACTAGCAATATTGTCCATTTTTACTAACCCACGTGCATAGAATGACGTGATTGGCCTGGGCATAGAGTTATTGAATATTTAATTTTGAATTTGCAATTAAGTAAAAATATTAAGTAATTTAAAATGTAAAAAGTTACTTAGAAACGCCTCAATATCGGAAGCGCACCTTACATTATTACAGAAATTAAAACACAAATATATGTCCTAAATAGTGTGTCATCTTATTAAGAAATTAAATAAATTCGTAAGTCAAGAGATGAAACGCAAGTATGGAAATACTTGCAGATGATTTATTATTATTATTATTATTGGTTTCAAGTCCGAAATTGTAAAGACAGTGTCGATTCCTTTTAGTGTCCGTCTATTCTGCAATAGTGATGAGAAACGGGATGGGGGGGGGGATTAACATCATGTATGTCTCTTCCACGACATAGGATAGTGATTCAAAACCATCTAAGGCGTTTTAAATAATTGAAAGTTTTACTCGGTAATCGTCCACTTCATGATATTCTTCCGTTCTGCCCAACCATAGGATATTTGAAAAGATAATGTCAAGACGAAAATACGAGAGGATGACTAAAAATACATAATTATACGAGTATCCTCTTGTATCCAAATGATGGCTCAGGCTTGTGCATCGAATTATTGAATTTGTGATACTTAAATATTTACTTAAATTAGAGTAGGAACTGGTTTAAAAGATCAAATATTACTTGCACAGACTTGAATATCTCAGTTGTCTCTTCTGTCCTTATATGGATGCGAATAACAACAAATATCCAAAATAAAATGTGGCATCTAATTTAGAATTTAAACAAATTCATAGCTCAAGGAGTTGAGCATTCGTTTTTGTCCAATGATTTTGAAAAATATTTTATCACTCAGGTTTTTTTTTTATTCTTTTACTAACAAGAAATTACTTATAAAATGAAAAATTCATGCCGAACAGGAAACAGAATGTTAGGAGATAAATATAATCACTCATGCCTTGGATATTTTTGCATATAAATATAGTGAATTTTTTGTGTGTGTTGTTTTGATTTATTGCATTTTACAGATATATACTAATCCATTTCTATAATCATAAATGCTATGTAAGTCTGGATGCTTCTTAAAAAGCTGGCGTTTTTCTATCCCGTATTTGTTGATATCTTAAACAAATTTGAAACAAAAGTGAAGTTTGGAAAAAGTCATAGTATTAAATAACTAAGTAAAAGTTCCAATGGCAAAAGAACTCGGGAGCCTTCGGAACGTTAATTTCTAAACATATTTCCGAATCACTCCTTTTCTATACAAAGAAGACAAAAAAAGTTGTATGGTCGTGTGATAAAAAATTCAGTTTTGATTGTCTTTATTCATGAAAAACCGACTTTTTGGAATCCATTGAATATTCATTATTAAAAAAAAAAATGTTATACGAAGAAATTTGTACAAAAGTTATCAGAAGACCATACTAACACCAGTCAATAGTCATCAAAATCACAAAAAATTATTTTCAGAATTAAAAATTTATTAATGTTTATGTGAACTGTCCTCTTTTTGTAAAATATATTTAATCTGATTAAATATTATTTTTTTTTACATAATGGTAGAATTTTTGATTATATACTTTGAATTTCTAAAATATGTAATTAACATCTTCCATACAATTAAAAATTTTTTTAACTACTACACTGTTGTGAAAGTTAATAATGATTAATTCCTTTTCTAACCACTGAATTGAAATAGAATTTAGCAAATTATATAGTCACGTTTAAGGGAATTGTAAAATATGAATGATTCTGCTGCTGTTTAATGTTTTGAAGAAGAAAATAATAGTGAAGTTTTTATTTTTAAAGTTAATTGCACTCTCACTCACAAAATCTCATTTTTTAGCATATTTCTATGTTAAATTTGATATTCATAATTTGATTTATAAAATACCAATACAGACACATTATGCAGTTATTAGATTTTTTTTGTATGTAAACCTGTCATTATTACAGAAAAATTAACAAAATTTATGGGACAACAATATATGCCAGGATTAATAATAACTCTTACTAAAAATAGTAATAAAAAGCCATTATAAATAGTAAGTTCCCTGAGTAACATTTGTTCGACGAAACGAATATTTATACTTCAGGAAAGACGTTTGTAGTGACGGATAAAAGTTAACAGATGTATTGCATTATATTTTTCAAATAATGTTTTGGATTTAAACACCAGAGTAAAACAGAATTAAAAAAAAAAACATAAATTTCAATTTCAAAAAGATTATCGTTATTCGGAACTTAATTTCTCAAAAAGATTAATGCTAAGGAGTTTAAAGTTTCATAATGAGGAGTCAGAAATTTTGTAATTTACGGAGCTAGTCAATATGAATTCATCAGAAATTTGAAGTACGGCGTTTAAGTGGCGCCATGTCTTCGTTGAAATATTGAAAACTGTATCGAGGAACAAATACTCATAATAAGAAATAGGGAAATAAATAGAATACGAGTTATCATTAATAAATTTTTAATTAAAAAATTTTTGTATCCAAATTAATAAAAAAGGAACAAATTGAATTATTTTAACAGAAATATTAATTATTCCTTCTAAATGACAATATGATTATTATTAATAAAATTATTCATTTAATTTTCAATTATAGAATCATAATATTAAAAATTTATTCTAAAAAAACTTTGGGCAGTAATTCAGAATCTGTACCACTTCCGAGAATGCAGATTTTCAGAGTTAACCGATCTAACCACTAGTGTCTCAATCGCAACGTCTATCCCTATGGGATGGGCGAATCCATCCCAAACCATACTTTCGACAGGTAGGGACGTTTGCCCGAGATGGGCAGCAGGGATAAACGTTGTCTTTTAAATGTTGAGTTGTAGCTCAACGCTTATCCCGGTTTAGCTGAATCGTTTTTCTCTGGAGTGGAAGGATGCGTTTTCCAAGCAAGGTGTCGACATATTAGCTTAAAACATATTTTTCAGTGATCTTTCATCTTATTTAATGGATATTTAATACAAATACCATTTAATCAAATTTATAGCAAAAAAAACAATAAACGTACAACAGCAATATTTCAGACAATTCATTTTCAGGTGGCTTTTTTACTTGTTTTCATTATTATTATCACTAATTATGTTGCTGTTTTTGTAGGTTTCTGAATTTCCTGATATTAATGAATCTTGAAATCATTTAAAAGTATTTTTGACCCGACGAATGTTTCCATTAATACCTCTTCAAAACTGGTGATTTACTGATTTTGAAAAAAATTTAATTGTAATATAACATTCTTTTACAGAAAAATTTCTGAATAATATGGAAACATATTTTTCATTTACATCTAATGTGCAGTATTTCTGCAATAAATAAAAACAGATGTGCTTATTAGAACTTTGTATGGATATGATTGTATGGATATAGTATCTTTATAGTCTGAGAAAAAAATATTCTGCCAATGGTTATATTTGTCTTTACATTCCCAGAACAGCACAGTATGTCTACTTTTTTATAATTCCTAAACTTCACATTTCTATTTGTCTTAATATGTTACCATGAACTGAAAAAAAAATTGTATTCTGCTATTTTTAAATTTAAAATATGACATGAGAACATTTCAATTTTGTAATATAAACTCAAAGTTGGATTTTTAAACCATAGATAGTCATAAAAGGTGTTGACAAATTGAAGTATCTGAAATATATATACTTTAAATAGATTAAGCTTCCTGATAAAATCTTTCTGTAGAAGTATTTTCTATAATATGATTAGAATGTTGTTAATTCAGAATATGAACTCAAACAAAATAAATTTGGAATGGATTTAGAATGTTTTCTGATATTTTGCATTTTCTGCAGTCCCAATTTAAAGATATAGCTGGCCAATTTTTTTTTTGAAATAAAAATCTCATTCTTAAAACTGTATCATGTTCTCATATAAAACACAATTTAAGACATTATTTGGGAACTTCAATATGTTTTACATTTATTTTCCATTAGCTAGTTGCAGTTATATAGTTTCTAAAAATAATTATGCTGTGGTAAATTGTTTTTAAAAAGAAAAAATCCAAGTAAAATATTGCACACATAGATTCATAGTGTACATTCTTTTAGACTGTACCAAGTATTCAAAAATTGATTATTCAAAATCAATTGCAGTATTGGCAATTTGAATCTTGGAAAAAATTTTAACGATAAAATGTGACACATCACATGATTTGTGAGAAGATATACTAGTGTTTAAAATATTTAGGTAAATTTTTCCTTCTTGTCGCTTTCTTTATTTTATTGATTCTGAAATTGTAATTATGGTAGCCATGTTTTTCATCTGTAACATTTTTTTTTTTATATTATGCATTGTTCTTATTCTTAATAAAGTTTACACATTTTGCTTAGCATTTTATATGTAGTTTGTGCATTGAATATGTGTCTATTCATAGCAAAACCGTCTTGATAATGTTAATTACTTTCACTAAAATTTTACACTGTAAATTAAGAGCCAAATAAATCAATTCAATAGACATATTTCATATTAGTATTTCAATTTAGTTATATACTAAATAATTTGCTGTTTTTATTATTTGATTTTTGAAAGTTATATAGTAAAATATTTAACATCCAAAGCATCTCCTATTATACAATATCAATGTTTGTTGGACTAACTCGGTCAAATATTCATGTATAAATGTTTTTTATAAATTATGAGAATTACCTATATAATTCATTAATAGCAGATTGTAGCCATTTTTTTAATCACTAACCACTTACCAAAGAAATTTTTAGCAGGCATTCAGCTAAATGTAGGCTTATGGGTACCAATCTGTAAATATTCTTACTATATTCTTTAAAACTGTAACATTTCTATATTTTATGTAAATAGATATTTTTCCTAAACCTATAGCACAATTATGAGAATTACATATATAATGCACAATATGCATGCATAATGGTTCCTATGCTAATTGAGAGTATATTATCTATGCTTCATTCCCAAACACTGTAAATATGATTTTATGTCACGGAACAACAATCTGAAAGAAATTACCATGAACACATTTATTTACATTTTATAGCTGTATAAAGCTAACAATCTATAAGTTTTATTTTTCATCACTCTATAAACTACTTAATTATGACATTAACTTATTAAAGTTTAGTCAAAAAATTGTGTAATACAGTTCTATATATTATTTTCTTTAGTTTTTATTTTATATGTTGATTCATTTGTTTATATTATACTGTTAAACCAATAAGAATTTGATATTTGACTATATTTCTATTTTTCCAAGTGTTATTGCTTAATTCAATATTAGCTTATTTAATTGTAGAATTTTCAGGATATTATATTCATACTCCTAAACATGAAAAAAAAAGTAACTGCTGCATGATTTAACAGGTAAAATTAATTCTTTCCTAACTATAATTTTTTTGCTCCAACTTTTACTTTTCTTAAATGAATTCTTAAACTTCATTTCGCCATATTTCAAAAATTTTGTGTAATTAAACTGCAGGGTGACCATAAAATAACTTTCCCCATTTAGAGGTGTCTACAACTAAATAGAATGAAGCCAAATTCCACTAACCCTCTTTTTTAAAAAGTTTTGACATGGAAACATATTGGTGCTACTAGAAATAGAACATGTGACATGTTGAACATTCAAGCTTTCTATATTTGTATAATATATTAGTTCAATATCACTTCTGTTTCAGTTATTAACTGGGAAATTTAATGGTTTCATTTTTTAAAAATAAAGATTTATTCCTTTCCTATATTCAGAATGTCAGTAACAGGCTGCAATATTGTGAATATTCTGAACATCTTTTTATCAAAAAGACCATTATATTAATCTTTCAAGAATATTTATATTTTGAAATATACTGAGGAAGCTGCAAGTATGAACATGAAACTATATAACATGATTTCTTAATAACTAGAAAAACA
>JAPMOR010079994.1:150339-194532 GCA_026543865.1 Argiope aurantia | reverse complement strand
TATATATATATATATATATATATATATATATATATATATATATATATTAAAAGTTATTAATTTTCAATATATTTAACTATACAATAAATTGTAATTTAGAATTTGTTTGATTTTTTTTTTATTGGTTTTGTATTTTCTGTTGGAAATATGCTACTTCTTCAATTTTAAGATTGCAACTATCTTAAAAAGTGCAGCATTTTTGAAATTGAATTTTATCTTTCACGAGAAGTGATTAAATTACTTTTATGTAATAATTTTGCAATATTTTAAGTATTTTGAAAACTTTTTTTATAAATATATTTATTTTATTGTTTAATTAATCATACTTATTTTGCTTCTCAGTGTCAATGTTTGGCACAATTCATTACTTTATTCAGTTTTTTGTTTCAAGTTGGTGTCACATTTAGAAACAGTTTTAAGCAATAAAGGCAAGTATTTTGTGAATTGTGAGATGGAACAATAATTTCTAAGCATTTTAAAAGCAAGTGAAATGTCAGTGTACAAATGGGGTTGGTAATGAAGATCCACTTAAGCCTAATTCATTTTAATTATAAAGTTGCTTATTATTACAGTATATTAATATACATTCCTTTATTGTAGTTAATGAATGTGATATCCTTTGAATTATGTTAAATGAACACTTGTATCAATTTTCTGGTCATATTGTAGATATTTTACCAGATTTCTTCACACGTTAGTTTCATTTAAAAAAAAAAAGAAAAACTTTTAGAAGTATTTTTCTTTTTCATTTTCTCAGTTAATACAATTAGTAGAAATTATATTCTCATCCTTAACATGTTATACTCCCTTTTTGGTTCAAACAAATCTATGTATATGGGTAAATGAAAAAAAAAAAAAAAGTAATTTTAGGCAAAAAAAAAAGAGAGAGAGATAAAATTTTGATGATCTGTAATTTCTTCTATCAGTTTCAACGACAACTCTTGCTCTAACAAATGTCTGAGCAAAGTTGCATCTCAGAATTGGGGAAACGTATTTTATATAATTAAAAAAAAAAAATACGGGATTGTGAAAAAATTACATAGGAACACTTTAAATATAATCTAGAGTATATTTTGAATTCTTATACATTAACTTTATTTATAAGCTTGTTACATTTAAGTGCTGTATATCTCACAATGAGCATTTGGTATATATTTCAGCTGATTTTAAACATTGTCTTCAGTTTGATTCCAATTCTTGGAGAATTATTGAAGTCTTCTATATTGAAATGTACTTATAATTTCATGGGTATTCATAGTAGTTTGCTCTCAACATTGATAGAATGATTGAAATCAACATAGATGTAACAATTTAGATACATATATGGTTTTGATTTCTTTTATAATATCCAAACCATGACTTGTTTAGTTATAGAATAAAAAAATTGAGTATGGTTATTAATATTCTCTTTAAAAATTGACGTTTTTGTGCTAAAATTTGTGTTGCTGTAGAAAGTTAGAATTGTATGTCACTACAATTTTAAGGCATATTTTATTTTAGGCACAAAGTTTTATTTAATATACTTCTTCCTAACCTGCAGTACTTTTAAAATACCATGTTTATTTGTTTAACACTTTATTCTTAGGAATGAAATTTAATCTTGGTCTTCATTTATTAATACAAGAGTGGCAGAGTTAGGTTTATATTTCCTTTAAACATTTTTTATTTATCTCTTCAAATAAGAAAGCTAGTACTCTTTTATGTGTTAATTAAATCTACATATTTTTGCTTAAATAATTCAAAATTGTGTAATGCATCCTTTTGCATGAAAATTCGTTAAGATGTTTTATGTAATAAGAGAATCTGTATGGAGTATCATATTTGTCCCCAGAGCCTTGCTATCCCCCACTTCTCCACAATTTCGAAAAATATGATCTAAAGACTTAACATAAAAAATCATGAGGAGTAGCTTTTGAAGTACTTTATTAATATGGTTTATTTTTGGTTTTGAAAAGTTTCAACAATTGTGTTAGTTCATCAGTTTAAACTTATTACATCTTATATCTATTCTTCTAAAAACATGGCTACCAAAGAAATTTCATTGTGGAAGTCCTAAAGTTATTCCCATAAATGAAATATTAAAATAAACTTTCAACTAGTCATGTATTGAATTTATGAGATGAAACTGAATTTCTCTAAGCACAGTAATTACATTTTTAATGTGAAAATATTTTCATTTAACATCTAGTTGATATACTGTAGGGTCCCCCAATTTTTCTCTTCCAAATCAGATGTTTTTCAAAATTAACTAAATTTATTAACTATCTGAGTAGTTTTTAAGAAATAAATATTACAAAAACCTGAAATAACAAAATACTTAACATGTTGTTTACTTTTAAAAGATTGCTTCAGTATCTGAAGTATTAAAATTTATCAACATAATTGTAAACAAAATGCAACAATATATATATATATATATGCACACACACAAAATGTTTTAGAGCAATTTAAATGTTAGAATATAAAACTACATATAATGTTTGAACATTAAATGTTGTTTGCCTGAATTCTTGATTTCAGTGTAAAACTGAAAAAAAAAATAATAAAAAAAAAATAAAGTTGATTTGCAAGAAAATTTAAAAATAAGAAGAAAAAAAATGCAATGGTAATTTTTTGATGTTTAAATGAGATTGGATTTTAATTTGAATATAAGTAATAAACATAACTTTAAATAAGTGGAAAATTTGAAATTTAAATGAAAGTACAAAATTAAATAACTTTCAAATAAAAATTTCCTTTGCAACACAGGTTTAATGAAATACAAGAGAAAATCAAATCAGTTACATAAAAAGTTTGCAAATCTATGTAGCATGATAGGAAGTTCACAAGTATGACATGGAATCATCAACTAACATTTGATGTACTGAAAGTGTTCAAAGGGCTTACTGTCTAAAGAGATTTAATCTTCGCATTCATGGAACTGGGTCACAGTGCTTAATGTGAATTTCTATTCCAGCAAATCAGTGTCATACATTTCATCTACAGCATTTATTTCTTTTACTTGATTCACAAACAAAGAAACCAATGTTGATGTCAATACTCTATGGTGCCTTTAAAGATATTTTTAAAACTTCTACGATTTTAGAAACATCCTATACATCAAAACCATGTATGTTTCCCTAATAAACCAAAAGAAATCAAATTTTAAATATTCATTTAGTGGATTTCAAAAGGATATTCTTAGATTATAAAGAATTTGAAAGAAGAAAGGATTATGAATCTTCTTATTATCATGATAGTGATGATATTGCTCTACATGACCTCATTCACAAATGTAATAAAACCTCTATTAAGAGAATTTAATTCATATTAAAAGTAAATAAGCAAACTGAAATGCACAATATATTTGTAAAAAAGTAGATATTTCCAGATGAGTAAATAATGACTCAAAAACATTTTGCCAAAATTCGACTTAAAAAACTTTTAAACACATAAATAATAATGAATGCAGAAAACTTAGGAGATTAAAGCTATTTTTATTGAAATATAAATTTTTAAAAAATATTTGGAAACAAGATAATGCAATCAATGTATTGTGCCACTGCATAAATCACTTGTTAGATTATTCATTCAAAACCTGAAATTGTAGAAGCTATGTTGAAGAGGCTTTTTAAATTATTTTAGAAGATGATTTTGAAAACAATATTACTAAATTCTTATGAAATAAATTAAATTTTAGCAAAATCAAAAACTTTCATTTTAAAATAATGCAAGAAATTAAATTTCCATCCACTATTTTTAATAAAGATTGTTTATTAAAATTAATATTTTATTTATTTATGTATACTAAATATTGTATTATAATTTATTTATCCATACTAATTCTATCGTAAAAATGAATACTTAATACACAAATAAAAATGACATGGCAATAGTGCTTTTCCTTTAAATTCCACAAATTTAATTTAAATTAGTTAGTTTTTATGAAGTAATAATTGGTATAAAAATCTTCAGTCACAAACTAATGATTTCAGTATGCCATTTTAATGCTGTATGAATTTTCTTAAAAAATTCAATAATGCATGAGCAAAGACAAATTAGACATAAAAAACTACAGAGGGTTTTATTCCTTTATTATGTGATACAATAAATGATTACATAATATTAAGCAATATCTTATTAACAACTCTTACTTCATAAATAACAATGTAAAAATAATAAAATATGCATTGTCATCACAGAAATTTTTACATGTGATTTTTATCTTACATTATTCATGAAAATATTATGCTTTTCATCCACTGGTGTTTCTGCAATCTTTAGAAAAAATATTATTATATTTAGGAAACTTGACATCAATTTTCATAAAAACACAGTTTTGAAATAATACTTACCAGATATTTTGCATTCTGAAATAGGTGTTGAAATGTTTCTTTCAGTTGCATCATATTTGATGTTGAAAATCTATTAAATGAACACTCTAAAAGTCCGTAGCTTAAGAGAAAGCCAAAAACATTTAGACAATCACTTAAACAGGACCACTCACTAAGAATCTTGTTACTTAAAAATAAAATTGCATGAGATATGCAGGAGAGCATAAACAAGTGAAATGTAGTCAGCAAATTTCTACAACTGAATATAATATAGAACTTAATTAAAATATTTTTACATCCATTTATAAGTAAATATCCATAATATGCATCAGAATTCACAGAAGAGTTTATTCGCTGCAACACAAATGCACACTTATAATGCTTAGTTCTAAGTCCCATGTTGATGAATCAATCTGTACTAAAAAGAAATATCTGTTGAAGAATAATACAATGATAAAACAACCAGCAATAAACAAATTTAGAATAAATACAGAAGGAATATATCAAATACCCTAATTATGCTCAAAAGAATTAAAGATCCAAAAGAATTTTTTGTGATGTTTGAAGAAAATTTAAATAAAACAAAAAATAGTGAATAAATAACAATTATACAGATGTATTTGTGATTATAAAAAGACTAAAAAATTTACCTACATGTATACCCTTAATTACATAACCTTTCAAAGTAGATTGTGTCTTGACAGATAGAAGAACACTGATTAGACAAATATCATACAAAACTTTCAGTGTAGGTTTATCTTTCATTATAAACAGATGCAGGGTGAATAATGGATTTGTAGTAAAATTTATATCACAATTTTTTAATGAATACACTAATAATCTATTGTCTTTGTTACTGATACATTAAGTAACATATTTAAAACCAGACTTGTAAGATTAATTTATTTGATACTTAAAACAGTATCATAACTGTCATCGAATTCCAGATGGGCAAGGGAGGCAATCTAGTTAGAGTAAGTGGTTAAATGAGAGGCAATCAAAAAGCAAATGCATTGCTTCCCCCCCCCTTCAAAATTGAATTTCCCTTCAATCCCAGAAATAAAAATGTATTACTTTAAGGAATGGAAGGTTCAATGGAAGCTGTATTTATAGCTTAAACTGAAAGTGTAAAATATGTTGTCTGAATAAAATTGATTCAAAATTACTTAATTGTTTGTGACAATTAAGCAATAATTCATTGTTTAAAAAAATAATGATGAGAACAGTAAAACAAAACATACAGACATTAAATACGAATTTATTTGGCAGTTAAAAAATGATATGATGAATGAATGAAATGATGAGTTTCAACTAATATATTTAAAATCAAAGAAAGATTTAATCTAATTAAAAATCTAAGAACTGATTTTCAAATGAAATCACTTAAAAAAATACTTTTTTTCTCTATTAAAAAATTTATATTTAAAATGGATTCAGTGACTGATGGGGTAGAAAGTTGGATATGCAAATAAATTTCTTGGCAAATGAAATAAAATCTAATAGGCTGCCTACCTTATTTAGAAGTACAGAAACATTCAAAAACTGCTGTCATTGCTTGTTATATTTATGTTTGTAAACTTGCTTCAGCTTTTCACTACAAGGAATGCAATAGGCTCCAAACTATGTTTCTTTAAACTTCTTTAGAGTTTTCATTTCTATTTAACTACCTAATGTTTAAATTTCATTGAATTATACACACAGCATACCAAATGTATTTAAATTCAGGATCTTGTGAGTTAATATTTTTGGATTTCTAATAGAAAAATTTCACAGTATACTTTGAAATTGGCAAAAAATGACTTGATAGTCAGGAAATCCTTGCAGATTGGTGTAAAGATTATTATAACTGATTCATGTACCTCAACCAGTAATAATAAATCTATAAATGTATTTGAAACTAAACTTTGATTCGGGGGGGGGGGGGAATTGAGATCATGTCAAGACTTGCACTGATGACAGTTTATATGTAAGACTGATTCTTTGTGCTCAGACCCTGCTTACTGAGAGTATATATGTGATCTGCATTCCTAACAATAGCTAAACCTGCTGGATATAAAAAAATTAAATGCAATCGAACAGACATAGGAATGATTAATACAAACATTTTCACTACAATATAATAATAGTAACAATATTCATTTATCAGGCGAAGATAAATGGAATTCTATATATAATGATGGTATTAAATATAAAATACGTTTGTCAACACCACAGCAATTTTCAGAAAGGGAATTCAATAATTTCATAACAGAATTTGGACTATCAAAGAAGTTCAAAATTTTTAGCATCTCGACTAAAAGAGAGAAAAAAAAGAAAAGAAAAATCTTCTAAAGTTTGAGGCTAAAATAGCAGCTTTCAAAATAACGAAGAAAAAGATTCTGCCATGTATTAGTTAAAACAATAATGTTAGTTCCATGTTGCAATATTATATTTCAATATCTTTTTCACATAGGAATAAACTAAGATTCTAATGATTGAGATTTTTTTACAGACATTTTGACAAGAAGTGTAAAATGTATTTTACTGCATCTCAAACTTTTAATTGAGCTAGTCTGAATGTCCCACAATTGTTATTACCATTCTATACTATCAAACTCTCATTTTATGAAGCTAAAGAAGAATTACATAAATGTTGAAACAGTTCTGAATATCACTAGTTTTGGTTTATCCAATTTGGTTTTTTGATCTATCCTTTGTACTGGGACAACAATGCAGGTATATGAGGTGTCACTATTTCACTTGATTCTAAAAATCTACAGAAAATAGAGAACAATAGACAAGAGCAAAATGACATCTATAAAAGAAGACTTTTAACAAAACCTTGACTAATGATATATTTTGATCGGCTGAAATTTATTTCAACATTTCTTTTATTAATTTGGTCTTTATTCTTTAAATTAAAATCTAGACTAAAACAGGGAAATAAAAGAATGACAAATTATCTAAAGCTATATAGTCTAAATTCTGATCCATTAAAATGACATGCACTTCGCTTATTATTATCAAAACTTAAATAATTTCAATGAAAGTTAACTAACCTTCAACTAAATATTTGATCTTGAATTTAGAAACAACCCCAATTATTTAAAATGTTTCACAAACAGCATTACAAATTAAAGATATGGACAAAACCTAGATATATGGTTTCACAAGTACATTACTAATTTTCTAAAGTGCAACTAAAATTTTGATCCGCTAATAGTTGTCAGAATTAACCCTTTGCATTCCAAAAAGTAATAAGATGCATAATTACACAAACTAAATGAGTGTAAGAACTCATTTTAGTGTGTAGGAAGTTAAAATTTAATTATATTTTTTACAGGTTATAATTCCAAAAAATTAATGTATAAGTTTTTGCTGTTACACGGCTTTTATAATAATGATTTCTAGCAAGAAATGTGGGAACGATGCATAGTTAAACTTCGATATAGGATGTCATTTTCAACATCATAACATTAACATATTACATTACAAAATTCAAAAGTTAAGAACAGGTTTATTGAACATGTTAAAAATAAAGGGATTACATTAAATTAGACAAATTGTTTTTCATTCATATGGAATAATTTTTTTTCTTTATATTAAAAAAAAATTCTTTTTTTCTTTATATTAAAAAAAGTATAATTAAGTTTATTACTATCATGTTAATAGAAAAGAAAAAGTAACACAAAATGGAAATACCTTCAAAAAGTATTTATTCTACTACAAAAAGAATAGTGCAATGATAATATTTATAAGCAAAAAAACTGTAGATATTTTTTTGTTAGAACAGACCCCTTTATGAAGGGAAATTAACCTTAACAATTTATTTTTTTATTGAATTTTGAAATGCTAAAAATCAGAAAGTGGCAGAAGCATGAAACAATAAATCCAGTCAAATTGTAAATGTAATTTAAATACGCACCTAGCAAGTAACTATTTAAGTTTAGAGAATTTTTATACACCAATTACAGGATAAAAAAAAATTAAAGATGCTCTACAGTTGACTTTGTCTTGCATTTTGAACAATTAAATGAAAGTATCTTCATTGTTAAATTAATAATTATTCTTGTGGTAAAAATGTCTTGACTTTCATAAACATAATAAAATTTTAAAAATACATTTATTTTTCTACTCTATCTGATCCTTAATTTATCAAGATTATATCACAATAATGACCAGAGATGTAGTAAAAAAAATGTCATGCTCACAAGGAAAAATAACTGTTAAAAATTCTTTGTACAACAATATAATCAGTCATTACATATTTAGTCCACAAATTTTGATTGATTGAAAAAAGTAAACGTGATTAATACTGAAAAAGAAGAATTCTGCAAAACCTCCAGAATGTCAACATTTAAAAAAATTCAATCAAACAAGAGTTTTTTACCTAGAAAAATACTAAAACAAAGCTGAGAATTATGAATTCAATTTCCTCAACTAGTGTTCAACTCAATTTTCTCAGTGCTGAGCTAATTTTAAGAAAGACAATTAATATTCAATAACAACATTTCTACTCAAATTAAAATGTCAAAATTATCTCCAAAACATGATCCAAGAATTTGAGCTAAATATGAAAGGGTTAAAATATGACATTACTAAAGATCAAGAAACTAATCTAAATATTTAATGCTACATAGTCAAAACCTCCATGAAAGAGAATCAGTGTTAACAAAAATATTTGTCAAATATTAATAATGACAAGAAGATTATAGAAAATGCACTATTGTCTCAAGCATTCCATATAAACAAGCCATATAAATAGTACATTCTATAAAAGCACATCAGTCTGTGACAGTATTTATCACATAAAGAAAGCATCAAAAAAATTTTGGACATTCACTGATTACATAGTTGAAGAAATGAAAACTTTATGTTTGCAAGGAAAAAATAACTGTTAAAAATACCTTGTATAACAATGTAATCAGACATTACATACATATATTTTGTAGTAATAATTACACCTCTGGCTTACCAACAGGAAAAAATTAATTTTTATTCTCAAAATTATTTCAATTTGTGTAAATGTTATGAAATTTAGAAATACATTAGTCTCAACAAATTGAAATCTGAAAATCTCTATTTTAATTTTCTCTCCATTTATACTTAATGCAAACTTACACAAAATGATAATATCATACAAATAGCATTCCAAAAAATTATTCTTCCAATAATAAGTTACATACAGCATGTGGGCTTCAATATTAAAAATATGTAAGAAATTTCTCAAGTCAAATCCAATGTCACAATCTGAAATCGAAACATTTTTTAATGTAGTTAGTTCCATGAATATCTAAGGGCAAAATTATAATGAGAAATATCAAGAGTCACCTCAACAGCTATTAAATAAATGGGTTTAATAAATTTTCATGGATAGTAATATGAAACCCCAAGCAATAAAATCAAAGGGATTCATGCACTTGAGTATTAGATGTGCATACAGTTTTTCAGGTTTATAAGACTTTTAAAAATATAATATGAATCCCAATAATTAGTAATGAGTATTATAAATTTGATAATAAAAAGGGAAAGTAGAATGAAAGTAATCCTAGAACATAAAAAAAAATTGAGGAACTTTAAAATTCCTTTCTAATTATTATTGAGGCATCTCCCAAAGAGAAAGTGGGAGATGTCTTAAAATATACACATATACTTGCCCCTTTAATATGCACATATACTTTGGAATCCCAGTAAGTCAAAATTTCTGTTAGTAGAAGCAACAAAGTCATAGGTACATCATCATGATAAGATTCCACTTCACATGTCCCTTAGCATCTAATTACCTACAAATCAATCTAGTAATTTTTAAATTCCATTTACTTTTCTTATCTATGCGTTTTTTCCTCAGATGAAGAATTTGCAAAGTTGAAACAGTACTGAACTTTTAAAATGAAATCTGACATTAATTCACTGCATGAAGTAGCAAAAGAAGGCATGTGATCCTGATTAACATCTTTATATGGATTATTTCACAAGGTTTATTTTTTTTAAAAGAAACACAAAATAAAATTTTTCAGTTTGCATTCTCAAAATAAATACCAGAACTTTTTGAGCATAATAAAAGGCATCAATAAAAGGGACAATATTCGACTTTGCCCCTCATAAAAATAGACTTAGTAGATACTACTATTATTAAACTAAATAAAAAAACATTACATACAAGTTAGATAAGAACAAACAAGAACTATCAGAAATTTCTGAAGATAACTATTTTGACATATCTTAGAATAATATTCAATAATTTCATTTGGAGTGAGTGCAACTGAAATAATTCATGTGCAGTACATAAAATATGAAGGAATGAAGAACAATATTTAAACAATTATTAGAAAACAAAGGTGAAACATATTTAATACAATATACTTTTAAAGATGATTCAAGAGAAAATTAAACATTACATTATATATATTTATTGAAAATATGTAATGAAAAAAGAAGGAAAACAATCATGTGTAATATTCAACATCACCTCAAAACTTTAAAATTCATTTCAATAACTATGAAACAAAATTTCTTTGCATTACAAGATAAAAAAATTCATGATCTGCAGAAAAGATTTTTCATCCTAACAAAAGAAAAGTACGCAAACATTGCTCTAGTATTGTGAAGACTTCAGATCGAATGTTTTTTTCTTATATTTGTATGTCTACCAATAATGTTTACTTTTAATATAACAAGAAAGCATTTAGCATTCTTAATAAATAAAAAATCACTTCCAAAAAATGTTAGACATAAAATTTTAAATTGAATATGTTTCTATTTTGAATATTTTCACAGTAAATTCCAATACATATTGGAAAGATAGTTAGAAATATTTATTACTTATCAAAAAAGAATTCTATATTCAGATATGTGCTGTGGTTATAATATTTTCTAATGCAGTAAATTCACTTAGTTAGCACTTTATAATATGATTTGTTCTCAAGTATAAAAATAATGGTAATGAATATTAATCTATTATTATTTCCCAGACTGAATGTGATAATGGACCCTGTTTAAAGATTTTTGAATAAAATTGTTCTAAAAATTGAAAAGTAGAAATTTAATTACTTTCAAAAATATTTCAATCAAGAAATATATGCCCAGTAACGAGTTATATACAATTTATAAGCTTTCAAAGAACATAGACTCAAGGTTCATATAATGCAAGAATATAGTGCAAACTACCAAATTTAACATTATAGACAAAGTTTAATTTTACCGAAAATAATACTATGCCCAGAAATGTGAAAGAAAAAACATCTTTTGAAGCAGTATATTTATTTAGTTCATAATTCAATGCACGACAGAATTAGAGCATCGGGAGAAGATTATTAAATGCTGTATTATTATAAATGCTAGCATGTGTAAAAAAACAAATATCTAATTTAAGTATTATTTTATTCTTTTCCTCTCCACCGCTCCTCCCCTACCCCCCCAAAGTAATTCATAACATTTAGTTTTGAATATTTTTTTAAAACAATAATAAGTGAAAAGAAAAATAACCATCTTTTATTCTTGGTAACATTACAGTAAAAAGGAAATCACCAAAATAAAAATGAATAAATATGAGTAAACAAGTAATTAAATTAATTTATTCTGCTAATTTTATTTTTTTAAAATTTTTATTTATTTATTTGCTAGATTTGCAAAATTTTAGTATAAACCAGAAAATCGTTTCCAAAAAGCTTACCACAGGTAGATTTTTCAGTCTCAAAGCAGAAAACTTTGATCTACAACCAGTGAAATCTGAAAGGTAAGAAAACAAAAATTTTCTCACACTGAATACTCAAAGAAATAAATCTAATGTTCATAAATAACAATTACACAGATGTGTTTGTCTGCTTATGATAAGACTGAAAAGGATTTGTCAAGAAACATTAATCATCTTTCATTAGTTGTTACTGATTAACTTCTGTATTTAAAACCAGATTAGAAAGATAAATTTATCTCATATTAAAAACAAAATAAAACCCCAAAGAATAAATTATGTCTTTGGATTCTATGGGGCATGAAGACAAATGGGAGGCAATCTAGAAAAGTGGCGAATTTCTTGAGGCCATGGGTGCTAAATTATTCAGGTAAATCATATTGATCAGAAAGTATTTTGAACTAAACTTATTTGAGCTTTTAAATTCAACTTCATGCTTATTTTATTTATGTAATATATATATCTAACAAATAAAATTTTTGCCCTTTATATATATATATATATTTTATAATATAAAAGGATAACACGAACAGTGATTTCTTGTCCTTATATATTTTCTAAATAGGATGGACAATACACTGTCCAAGCATTCAAATTTTAAAATTGAAAAGTTATTTTTGACAACTATACTATTTTTGTATTTCTTTATTTAAGTTTTAAAAAAAGACACCTTATTCGATTAAAAAAATTAGTTTTAAGTTCATAAATTCTCAACTTTTTTTTATAAATTGTCAACTCTTTTCTCCCATGGACTGAATGGTATTTTTTATTCAATTTCATATTTATATATTAATTTTTTATAAAAAATGCATATTAAAATAATTAATATTATTATCTTGCTTACATTAATTAATATTTAATTTTGAACTTAAGTTAATAAATTTTTAAATTATTATTAAAATAATAATTTAAAATTATTTAATATACTATATTAAAATTGTTAACTTAAATACCTTTCAATAAAAATCTTTTAGAACAAATTGAAGTAACAAATATTTTAATTTCAACAAAATAGCAAAAAGATTCCAAAACTTTTTGACACAGATTAAATATTTTTTAATTATAAGATTGGATATTTTTAAAATTAAAAACAGCATTATTTTATAAAATTATAAAACAAATCATATTTCACATTTACATCTTTTAATATTATACTATGAACAATCTCAAATTGCAAATTTAATCAATTTGTTTTATATATATTCAGTTAAATTATCTTGGAAATTATTTTTTTTTAAATACATCATGCTTATTGGCCATAACTGCCAAAGAATACAGGCATTCTTGAACTATCGACAATCTGTAAAATTTTTCTAGCAAACATGAAATATAGTAGTTAATATATAGTATTTATAATAATTCAGAAAAACCACATTTTAATTTTTAAAATCCCGGTGGAAACAAATTTGAAATTAATAAAAATCCTAAGAGAATTATACAGAAATTTGAATGAAAGTTGATTTGAATTAGAATGCATTAGAACACTTTGAGTTAAAATTCTTGCAAATCAAATTAAATTGCCTGTTTTGGTCCAAAAAAAAAAGCATTTGGTTCATCATCTCACTGTGCCATATTACACTCAGTTAATAATAATAATATTTTAATAATATGATATTGCTAATCATATTGCAACTTGTTTAGAACAAGTGGTTTTGATATATTGATTTTTCCAATATTTTATAATTTTTTTATATCTTGGAAATTTTCCGAATATCGCTGCTTTTGAAAGTATTTATTGACCTAGGTTGTTTGTTGTTTTATTTTGCATTTCTATTCATGTTTATTTGCCCCTATATTTTTCTTGACTCCTTTTTTATTTAGTTTCTTTCTTCCCTTATTCTTTTTATTTATTTATTTTTAGACTATGGGAAAAGTTTGTGAGAGATAGCCTACAATGCAACATTTACTGTTACCTCAGCAATGTAATACGGATTTCGAGGCCCCCAAGGTCTCAAGATGATCATCTCCAACACCTGTGTGGAAAACCTACAATGATCTGAAAGCAAATGCTTTGCTGTTCTTTTCCTCAACCTTTTTTTTTTTTTTTTTTTTTTTTGTTCGGCACACTTAACGGTTTCAAACTTTGGCGGCACACAAAGAAAAAGATAAGTTTAAAAGTTGTTTACTTACCTATAATACACTGCGTAAAATAGGTTATGATAATAATTTTGTATGTAAAATAAAATAATACAGTGTGTACAACAAAAACAACAGTACGTTTATTAAGGGATTAATTACAAGGTAATAATAATAATACTTTTAATGAGAAATTTTAGCTTGATGTTTTTTGATAATTTCATTTATATTTTATCGTAAAAATAACAATGCTACTCTCATATCGTCTTCTACATTTAACAGTCTCACTTTTTGTTTCATTTTTATGTTGGTTAATACTGAAAATCTGAATTCACACAAATAAAATGTAGAAAATTGTAAAAATATTTTTAAAACTTTTTTGGCTATCATGGGATCCAAAATGAATTAATTGATTCTTCCGAATATTTTAAAATTAAATATCGATTATTAGAAAGCAAAATCAGTTTTTCCTCTTCATTCAAAGTTAATACAAATACAGAACTATTTGTTATCACAAATGAATTACGAACCCAATCAAATTTTTTTATATCTAAATTTGTGAAATAATGAATAATTCTCTCCTCTAATGTTGTCAAATGGTCAATAACAATTTTATGAATAGTTTTATAAAAATCTTTTGGGACTGACTCAAACTTTTCCAAATTGCCTTCCTAAGCTTTATTCTTCCATAAAGCTATTTGTTTTTGGAATCCCACCAGTTTATCTGTTGAGTTTAATATATTTTCTTTCGGCCCTTGCATACTTGAATTTATATTATTAAAAAAACAGAAATGTCTGATAAGTAAGCTAGTTTAGCACACCATATTTCATCTTTGAACAAAATCATAATTTTTATTTCGTTCAAAAAACGTTTTTTTTTTTTTTTTTTTTTTTTTTTCATTTTTTAATTTCAGCACATGAGATAAAACTTTTCCTCAGGGCAACCACCTTACTTCCGTATGCAGTAACAAGGATTCGTACTTGGCTTCCATAGTTTGGTATAAATTACTAAATAAGCGACTTTTTAATGCTCGTGATTTTATATAATTAACCATTTTAACACATTGTTCCAGAACTCTTTTCAATTCTGATAGCAAATATTTTGTAACAAGTGCTTCTGGATGCAAAAGACAATGGGTAACTAATATATCTTCATTCAGTTCTTTAAGATGTGCTACAAATCCTTTTAGATGTCCAGTCATAGCTGGGGCAATATCTGTGCAAATGCCAATATATGAATTTAACAAAATTTTTAATTTCTTCTAAATATGAACTAATTACATCAAAAATATGTTTGCTGTTGTAAAATTAGGTAACTCACAACAACATAAAAATATGCATTATTTTATTGAGGAGTGGAGGTGGGGATACTGAGAACACTTGAAATTTCTTTAGGTGGGACAAATATTTCACTTTATGAAAGATCACAGTTATCAAAAATAAGAACAGTTAAAAACTGTTTTTCTAGAAAACAGTTTTTAACTGTTGTAAAAACAGCAGTTTTCTTTTATAGTGTAATTTTCTTTAATTTAAACAAACTTTACTTGTAATAAGAAAAAGCATTATAATTTTTAGTATACATATTTCTAAAATTTTGCTGTACACTTATTTTATATTCCACACTACAAGGAATACAATGCACTGTGAATTATGCTTATTTTAAACTTTTTCATTAGAGATTCCATTTTTATTTAACTACCTGATATTTACATTTCATTAAATGATGTTCACAATATGCCCAACTGGTCTAAATACAGAAACTTATGAGTGAATATAGTTGGATTTCTAAAAAAAAAAAAAAAAAAAAAAAAAAAAAAAATTATTACAGCATCATTTGATATTGAGGAATTTCTTGTGGATTATGTAAGGATATAGAGATATTTATGTAACTAAAATTTTGCATAAATGTAATTATAGAAAGACTATATAAACAAAACTTGCAAACATAATTATGGCAAATATTAGAATTATTATTGTACATAATTCTGCTTACATTACAGCCTTTTATGAAACAACTCTTCTTATAATATCACACAATTAAAGAATAGTATTGAGTAATTAAAATTTTAAAGTAAAAATAAATGATTTTTCCCCTTGAAAACATTTGACACTGCTTTAAAACAATTAAATGAATATACTCTGTTAAACTTTCAACGGATTAAATCCTTTACAATATATGACATTTAACCATTTCATTTTAAGTGCTTCATCTTGAGAAAAGACAAAAAACTCAGACTTTTAGGCCATTCCTATTTCTGTTACAATTTAGAACACAGCAGATTAAAGCATTTGCATGCCATATTTCTACAAAACTTGAATAAATTTTCTTCCAAACAACAAAACCTGCTTCCCTCTATTTCCTCAAGCACAAGACTGACCATTGGTTAAAAAGATGCCATGAGAAGAGAAGAGTTCATTTCTTATCAGTAAACCTGACAAATGAAATTTTTTTTCCCTTGGTCCCCAAACACACACTCACTCATGTCACCACTTGGTGCTACATCATAAATATTTGTAATGTAGGTATTCTGGCTTTGTCTATCAGTGGTTGTCGTTCTGCTTACTGGAAAGTAAATAGCTCTGCTCCTGTATAATGATACAGAATGCTGAGTATGATGCTGATAATATGTAAATAATGCTGATTATGTATCATTTGGTATACAATGCTATAAATGTGCGTTGTTTCAGAAGAATGCAAAAGTGGTATTTCATGCAATATCTAACCCAGTATTAAAATAGATATTTTAAATTGTGTGATATAATTTAAAAAATCTATAGGCTCAAAGATTAGAGAAAAGCATATTATAGATTCAAAGCCTTACTGATAAAATACAAATGTATATTAAAATTTCATATTAATGTCTAATACTGAGAAGGCAAACAGTTTAAAACTGAATTTTGATTATTTATAATATGGAAAGGCTTCTATAAGTGACTGGACATTTACTGAATAAAGTTATATTTCATGATGTGGAAAGGCTTCTATAAGTGACTGGACATTTACTGAATAAAGTTATATTTCATGATGTTATGTAAATAGATTTGAGATTTAGTTCAGCTAATTCTAGTTTGATTAAATATATGTATGTATTAGTGTCATTAGAAAATTTAATCTAAAGAGAATAAATAGTTTTACATTTATACATTTCATCACTTCAACCTGTATGAATTAAAATCAATGAATACAATTCACAAGAAAAGGTTATTTATGAATTTCAATCTCAAGGGACTAACATTTCAAATCTAAAACAGGCGAGAGAAACTGAAAATCTTTATTTTCTGATAATTTCATATCTCTAATTCAACAAATAATGAAGTAATTAGGGCACAAGGAAAACATTTAGAATATTAGAACTGTATAGTAATGTAACCATTTAGATACTAAAAAAAAAAAAAAAAACTGTACATCTAGAAATGAATATGGAAAAATTACAGAAACTTTTTTTGTTTGCTTTTTGCAGGACTTTATGAATTGGAAAAAGAAGTGAAAACAAGCACTGGAATTGTTATTATTATTATTATTTTGCTACTAAAGATTCCAGTAATTTAGTTTAAAGTAAATATAACTTCAAATAATATTAAAAAAACCTTACTATTGATAGATTTTTCAGTCTCAATAATGTCGAAGGCTTCGATGTCTGTAGTCTAGAAGAAAGAAAAGAAATTTTTCTTAATGATGCATAACAACAAAAACAACATCTTCAGCTGTCAAGAAAGATTTAACTTTAAGCTATCTTCAATCTGTTAATCCTAGAATTAATGCTTCTTTATGAAATAAACATTTATTGAAATAATGTGCATTACATTTCAATGGTATCTACAGCTTTAAAGAATGTTCTTATTTTAATTTTCATATTTTTTTTGCAAACTATTTCTGAATGTTTGTTATTTGGTGTGCCAATGTTGTGGAAAAATCTTCTTGATTAGCTAGATGAATAATATTTTTGTTGGTTCAGTGTTAAAGGCTTTATTTATTAGAGTGTAAGAAAGAAATATCCTGATTAGGAAACAGCAACACAGCATATACCACAGAGTTAGAATGTACCTAATTGCATGTTACATAATCTAGTTTCAGAATTATAACATCGTATTAAACGTGGTTAATTCATTATGTTATTAATATTTTCTATTATTTGTTTTGAATCTGGTCTGAAATATGCACATATGGGTGTTCTGAATATAATCTTCACTCCACTTCCTTTGCCCATGTGTGCTTGATAGACTTACTGCAATTAAAAGCTTTAAGTGCTATCCAAATGATTCTGGAAGGATTAACATGCCATTTTTCGCATCATAATAATGATAACAAAATTCCTTTGTCAGATGAAAATAAACAGAACTTTATATGTAATAATGAAAATTAATATAAAATAAACTTGCCAATATCACAAAAATTTTCAGAAAGGGACCCAATAATTTGATAAGAGAACTCAGATTGTCAAAGAAAGGCTCAGAAGTTTTAAAATTTAGGGTTAAAAGAAGGGAAAGAAGGAAAAAAAAATCGCCGAAAGTTTGATGCTAAGGTACCAGTTTCAGAATTAGGTCGAAGAAAAATCTGCCATACATTAGTCAAAATAATAGCTTTGCTTCTAT
The DNA here is from genome assembly GCA_026543865.1 of Argiope aurantia. Classification (NCBI taxonomy): domain Eukaryota; kingdom Metazoa; phylum Arthropoda; class Arachnida; order Araneae; family Araneidae; genus Argiope; species Argiope aurantia. The sequence continues at coordinate 175,881 of JAPMOR010079994.1, read as the reverse complement.
ATTACAATAATACTAGTAAATTTCTTCTTCAAATGGGAATGGATTATGATCCTATTTTTATAGGTATTTTGTCCAAAAATTTTGTTACTGCAACTCAATTCCAGGTTGGGCTAGTCTGAATTTCCTAAAATGGTTATCACTACTCTACAGTGTCACATTCACAACTAAAGAAGGATTATATAAATGTTGAAATAGTTTTGAAGCTACTTGACAGCATTAATCTATTCATGTTGAACTAGAGATGGTCACCTTCATACTAGGACAATAATGCATGTATACAAGGTACTGTTGTTTCAACCGATTCTGGGAATATATGGAAAATAGAGATCACTGTACAAAAGTGAAATGAACTTGCTTTTAAAAGAAGACTTTTATGAATACCTTTAGTTGTGATTACATTATTTTACTTTTATATTTACATTATTTTACTTTTATATTTACATTATTTTACTATTATTCTGATTATTTTTTTTATCGTACTAATTTTGCAACAGTTTTCCATTTCATATAGTTTCAATGTGACTTGAATGCTATATAAGTATAGAAATTCAATTTTCACTTTATTATGAAATTTAGAGCTGATTTTGAAAAAACAATGCCAGATATAGAATCAACACCACAAAATAACCTGCAGTATCAATGATATTAAAATCAGTGTTGAGTAATGGAATATCATTCACTTAATAGAAAAATCAATTAACAAAAACAACAACATGCAAATTTTTTTTATAAAGTTTAAAAATTCAATATACAAAAATCTATCAATTATATATATTATAACATGCATAACATATTTGACTGATATTCAATACAACTAGTATTTAGAGAAACCAAGGCAAACGTGAAGAGAATGCTTTGATGAAAAAAAAGTATGCATCACATTAAAAAATTAAGTGGGAAGTCACTGGCATATATAGAAAATTTAATAGGTTCCATAACAAAAGAGATTTAGAATGTCTCCCTGTGGCTAATTCAACAAGAATAAAGTAAGAGACTAAAATCAATGTTTGCTTATTCTTTAATTTTAGTAACTATCATATTGAAAAAATCTCTAAGTAGGCAAAAGGCAAGAAACATCTGAGAGTTTAATTTCTATTAATTTCATTATTCTTGTTGAAGAAAGAAAATTGCACAGATTCAAAATATTTTATTTAAAAGATGCCAAAAAAGGAAAGAAAGACAAAATAACTATTTTTTAAAAGGAAAGAAGAAATAACTATTTTTATAAGCATTAAGATACGAAGAAATTCATTACAAAGCATGAATAATTTTTAGTAAATGAGGAATAGATTTAATTTATTTTGTTACCACAGACTCCAACATTTTACCTTGAACCAGGAAATACTAAAAATACATGAAAGAATTGTAAAAATTTAACACTCAGTAGATTCTTCAGTTTCAGACTGTGCAGTAATCGCTTATTTCAGTTTAGCAAATTCTGAAAAAAAAAAAAAAAAGATTTTTTTTAACAAAGTTCAATGAGAAATTTTTTTTATATATATAACAGAAAAACATAATCATAAACTTCAATAACAAATACAAAAATATTTTTTAAAATTTTACAGTATTCAACTTAAGATACATTATAATACGCTCAATTTTCTTATTTATAAACAGTACGGAACAATAGATTACACAAATAAATGATTTGACGGAATTTTAAACTAAGAACAAAAACCTTTATCTGTATTAACATATATGCTTCTGTTTTAATACTAAGTTCCATTTACACATGGTATTGTAAAAAAAAAAAAAATTATTCAGAATGACACTGATTTATTAACGTTTCATCACAATATATTCATCAAGAATCCACAATGAGGATCTAAACTGCGCCTATTCCCATTATTTTGATATTCCCAACCTCCTCCTAACGAGTTTTGTAAAAATTCCTCCGTTTTCATAAACGATGTTTTTTATGTATCCTCTCCCTTGTGTTCATAAACTTTGAGCTGAAAAAACAAATGCCTCTCCGATCGGCAGAGGAGCACTGAATGCTTTTTTTAGCTACCCCATCCTCCACTCACTCCTACATACAGGGAGCAGAGGTGTTTGGCTGGCGCCTGACAGTTCTTTATGAATCTTCGCCGAGTTTTCTCCAATCTACAATAGATGGCGCTCCCAGTTCATCTGTAATTGGGAAAAACCGCCGAAATGTGTTCCTCCTCCTCCGGATGTTACGATCTGAAGAATGAGCGAGTTCGGAAAACTGAGGGAGCTTTTATCCGTGCCTTTTTCTTCTTTCGATTCTCACTTTACTTACAAATATCACTTTCCATTATTATTCTGAATCTCACATCAAAAATTTATTTAAGAAAAAATCTGAACGAAAAATTTCTACTTGTATTCATTGCCTACCTACATAAAATGGCTCCCAGAACAAGTACTAAAAATGCGCTTTTCCCTCTTTTTTTTTTTTTTTTTTTCTTTTTGAAGCACGAGTTGTATTTTTTCTAACCCTTTATGCCGAGGAGTGCAAAGATTGAAAGTGCTATTAAACCTTAATAAAGCTTTTTGAAATTGATATGATTTAAACAACACAAATTGCTTCACAACAGCCATTTTATATAAACTGCTCCTGAATATAAAATGTATCATAAGAATGTTCCAAAAACAAATTTTATATAATTAGCTCGAAAGTTTCATGTTAAACTTCTAAAATTAATAGTTTCAAATAAGGCCCAAATAAAAAAAAATCAAAGATCGTTAGTGGGGAAGATTTAATTCATTAGTAAAATACAAATAAAAAATCATTTATATTTATATCATACTTAAAAAAAATCTCCTAATCCATCAGAAAGGCATATTATATGTATATATTCGAATAATAATGAAAAGGCTTATATGTATAGTATATTTCTTTCTTGCCTTTATCATATTGAAACTCTGAATATTGAAATAAATCCTTTGTTAACACATATAAAATCATTCAAAAGCCTTGGTAATTAATATCTTCAATATTATTCAGAATTAATTCATGCACAGTGACGTACCTAGGATGGAGCAAGCAAGACGAGTTTTCTGGGCACCTTACCCAGGGGCACAAAATTGTAAAATAAATTAGACGAATTCAATAAACAGTATTTATATTTCACTCTTATTCCTCAAATATAAAGTGAAACTTCTTAAAAACGAAAATGAACAACCCCGACCTTCATTTTAATATTTATATATTTTCATTTATCACGATTAATTCCCAGACTCAAATAACTATTTATCTTCTGTACATAAACATCGTTTCTGGAATAGACAAGCGAATCGTGTACGTTTAAAAATACTTGCTTGATTAGTAAATAAAGGCAAATGTATATCCGCAATATAAATGAATCATGCGAGTAGAATTTGAAAAAACTAAACTCAACTTCAAATCGGACTTCACATCAGCTCAGAAGGTCATAATTTTGTTTACCAAACATTCGTATCAATCAGTAAAAGAACTATTTGTATTTTGAAATGCCTATAGTTTCTAATCAGATTATTAGTTAGTACAGTTTATAATGTTTAGAATTGCTGTAAATTAAAAGAGAACCGGGAATAAATTTCTTTAATAACAAAAATGCCAAGTGTAGAAATTATCAGAAAAAAAAAAAAGAAAGAAGAAGAAGAAGCTTTTTTATGTGATGGCAGAGATCTAAATAGAATAACGAGCTAATAATTATATATGTTTGTTACTCTTTGAAGTTGAAATAGTGATTTAAAACTATTACGTTCCAAATGCAATTCAAAACAGCTAAGAAACACACACACACACATATATATATATAATGTAATGATATTTAAACTCAAATTTCAATTTAATTAATTTCCAAGATTTTATCTTAATTTTGCTCATAATAACTTCATTCTAAAATGTTCTCTTATTTTGTGATCCAATTCCACTTTCTCTACTTAATTAATTCAAGAGAAGCTTTATAAAATCGTTGAATCGACTAAACGCCGACACTTTCTCTCGCTCCGCGTGAAGGGGTAGAAAAATGTCCAACAAACACATTCTTTTTAAAAGATCCCTGTGTTTCCCTTACTTGTGATTGACGTGCGTCAGAAATCTCCATCAGAATCTTATTAATATGTTAGCACTATGAAGAAATATTTTCCCTATCAAAATCTCAGGTTATATAAGACGAAGGATAATTTATTTCGTTCTTTTTCGACTTCTGCTTTTGTGGTACACTGTGGCGGACGCGCCTTGTCTTGTAATTAATTATGATTCACGGGATGGATTTTAAAATTAATTTAAAAATGTAAAAAAGTCTTTTCACTGTCTTCGAAACTGCATTCTGTTTATATATATATATATATATATTGGTTCATAATATTAGTATTGCTTACGAAAACAAATTCTTAGCAAGAGTTAAGTTCTATTTCAATTAAAGAATTTCTTGCAACCAATAATCATTTCATTGCTGTATATCTACAGTTATATAATCTCATTAAACACCAACCAGAAAGATAAAATTTCATAAAAATTCTATTTTCCTTTAGTAAAGTTTAGTGCCATTTTTTTTAATGCAGTGTATTAATTCATTGTCCCCGTTTGATTTCAAGGAAACAACTTTTATTTTTAAAATTGTTTAGTTTCATATAATTTCTAATAAACGTAAGGATTTCAATCAACATTCTATTTTTATTTCTTGATATTTTCAATGATTATAGCATCGATTATTGAGTAATTTTTTAAAAATTTAATTCAATTTTATTCCGAGTATTTGAAGTATATTTTCTTTAAAAATAATGCATCTCTTATACAATTGCAATTTCTTCTAAAACAATGCTCTTTTGAAAGCTTTACTTTGTTAAATCTTCAATTCAATATTAAAATAAAAAGAATCCTGAATCTATAATCAGCTTCAATTTTATATTACCAAATGCTACCTCTAATTTGATTTTTTTTTAAAGAAACATTCTAATTATTTTTAAAAATGCACTCCCAAATTGCATTTCTACTTTCTTCAATTTCGTGTATACCCATATTCAAAGTTAAAACCAGTTATCTCTAGAACTTTGTAGTAAAAAAAAATTTCAATATCGGCTTAAAGCAAATATCTCTTTATTTAGAATTCAATGTCAGGTTTAATTCAAACATTTCTTTTTTTAATACTCCTAAAAAATGTGATATAGCGAATTCTTTTAAGAATGACTCGTTTAATTTATCAGGTGTTTATAAATTATATAATTAATCTACTTATATCGAATAAGTGAATAACAGAATTTAATAGTTACAGATTTTTAAGCCTCCACATAATGAAAATTTTCATTTGCTTATGAAATGTACAGTTAAAAATATTTACAGCTTTAGAAGTTACGAAAATCCTCTACCTAATTAATGTACTCAAAGAAGACATGGAAATTCTAATACTGAAATAAAAGAGAGCTTGTGCTTAAAATCACGGAGAGAGAAAGAGAGAGCGAGAATCTAACATTTGTAAGCTATAAAATCACTTACTGTTGTTTCATTATTTAAGGTTAAAGTGATTGATTTAAAAAAATTATGCTACATACAGTATTCTTTTTCAATTGAAAAACAAATGACTTAAAGATTCTATTAAGTAAGGAAATGGATCAGGAAAATTTTAAAAATGAAATTACAATAAAAAATCTTGCATAAAAATAATTTTAAAAATTTGTGAAATTGCAGAAAACTATACAACCAAATATAGCATTGAAAATCTGAATGTTTGAAATTTAAATTTGTATAAAAGGTTTTGAATGTAAAAGTAGTGTATTTGATAATTATCTTTGTGTGAGATATTTTCAGAAGTTATTTCTAAAACCATCAATATTTTGTTTATTTTTTTAATAATTAACACTAGTACAGAAAACTTTCTTTGAGAAGTTCGTTCTCATTCTTCAGAATATAATTGTATCAAATTTGATAACATTAATTTCTAACAATTTGATCTTTAATGCATCAACCTATAGACAAGCAAGAGATATATATCTCCACTTTTAGTATTAATAATAGATGTATAATTACCGCATTATGAACATTAAATACAAATGTGTCTTTCATTTAAAAAGCATCATAACGATATATCATAAAAATGTTTTTAGTTTTAAAATCATTTCGAAAGTTTCGAATGAAAATTTTCTAGTCCTGCCCGGAAATAGCTGAGATATTAATAGTTAAATTACAAAAGATTTAAATATAGAAATTCAAGCAATTATTTTTGTAAAAGTTTGATATATTAGAAAAATACAAAATCAATATGCATTCCATTGATCTCGTCAGGGCCGGAATCAGGCTTGCTTTGAAGGCCCCTGGCTATAATATTCTTGGGAAGTTTCCTCTGAAATAATCACATATAATGCCAGTCATAATTTTTTCAAATGCTTTTACACATTTGAACAACAGTTTTGTTAATAATTGCCTTTAAAACTGTTACATAAATTACCTAATTTTTATAACAAGTTTTATTAATCCGTTTGAATAATTAAGATATTCTGGGCATCTACTTGGTAAAAATATTTTTATATATAATTATTTAGACTTAATTTTAACTCCTATCCCGATATAACATTTTTAGGAGAGGAATATGAGGTTTCTGTCGTAAAAGATTTGGATGGGGCACTGTTATACTGTTTTCCCTGGGCGCTATTTTATGTAGGTAAACCTCTGTTCAAGCATTAAATTTATCTATCAATATTTACATTTAAAAATATATCTAGCAATCTGAGACAAAGTTAAAACACATTACATGGAATAAAAAAGTATGTAATTACACAAAAACTCAAGGATCTGATTCAAAGATGAATTAAAATTAACGCATTACTAATTAGTCTATGGCATGTAAAATTGAAACTTTACATGTCAATTTATCAAAAGGGATATAGTACTTCCGAAAAATTTCGAAGGCTTTAGGGGTCGGAAATGTTATAAATTCGCCATCTTTGATTTTAAAGATGCGAAAATGTTTATGATTTCGTTGAAGTAAGTTTATACGCAAAGTTAAATCGTTGCCTTTATTTTTTCTTTCTTTCTTTCTCGCGCTGAAACTCCGAGATATGAAAATATAAGCTTTACTTAGCTAAAACATCTTTCGTGGCTTGCATTTGATGTTGCAGCTATAAGTATCAGCAGAGCTGTTTCACATAACTTAAAAGTAAAGAAATAAATTGAAGAATGTTTCTGAGGATGGTAAAAACATCAGACTGATATTTGGTTAATACACATACACTATCTTAAAACATAGTACATATTTTTGCTGAATATAATTTCCATGAAAGATCCCTTTATTTTTAATGAAGATTATTTCCGGTTTTTGTCGCATTCAAAAGCACAAGTCCAAATTCCAAAAGATCGGTCGTTCAGAATGCATTGGCTCTTCTTTTCTGATTAACATTGATTTCAATGAAAGAAAATAAATGTGCTATTTCTGGCTTATTTATATTTAGTCTGGCGTCGAAGTTTTTCTCTGTCTTGGAATGACACTTCAAAAAAAAAAAAACACATTGAAATTTAGTTTTTTTGAGCATTTTCATTATTTTATCTCGAGATATATGTCTCAGTAACATGAATCAAATATAATTCCTAATATTCATGATTCGATTTTTAGAATATTTGAAAATACCCTAAAAATATTTTCAGATATTTGAAAATCAAATCTTTTCTAAAACGCCTATGATATTGATAGATTTTGAAATTCATACAAATCATCGTTATGCTTTTTTTTTTTTTTTGTTATTCGAATGCCCATTGTTTTCGTAAGAATAAAAAAACAAACCTATTTCTTTCTAAATAAATCCGAAAGACTTAAAATCTCTACTCCTTACTTTCCATAGGGAAAAAACAGTTGTCTAGTATGAGTTTTGTTATAATTTATTCTGTTAAACCGTGAAAAATGAGAGCTCTAGAATAAAATTTTATGACAAAGCAATGATTTTTTAAATTTAATGCCCATGCAAGTACCACTTTATAGTTATACTTCAGCATCTAATATTTGTTCTTTAATTAACAAGTTATGGCCATATATAGGGGTAAAAAAATTAAACTTCTAGAAATTATAAAATGATATCGCAATTTTTACAAGACCCCTCATTAGTCATCAATATTTTGGATGTTAGAAACATGGTAATACAACAAACTTCATGAAGTAAAGAAACACTTGATTGAAAGAAGAGTAAGGAAATATTAATCTGCTCTCATTCTTCACTTTTGGCCATTATGGATTTTAAAAGAACAACATGCGCGAAAGAATTGGAGGATTAAAAGCTTTTATCAAAATATATGAAAAAAAAATGCAAAATTGTTTCTTCCAATTGAAAAATTTTAGCTGCCCCTATTTATCCGACTAACTTCCCAAAAGAAACACACAAAAATATAATTACAATGAAGGAGGTAAGCTTAAAAAATTATACAGTTTTAATTGGAACAGAAATAAAGTATGTACAATTTTGCATTTTCTTTTTGTCATTTCTACAGTAATTAATTCATTTAATAATTTTTTAAACTTTCGATTCTTTTGTCAACATTGACGCCAGTTTTATACAAAAATTTTAATTGAAAAGGAAAGGAAAAGAAAATATTAATTATTATAAAAAATACTTTTGAATATAATACAAGAAAAAATTATTCAATATAACTCAAGGAATAGAGCGCGATTAAACTAACTGAGACTAAATCTTTAAAATATAGTAAAAATTTGATATCATTAAAAAATAAAAAATATATATATTTGAGCAATGTAATTATAACTATAGAAGTAATTTAATTTTATAAATTATTTTTAATTGGATAAGAAATTAATTTACTAATTGCTTGGAAATGTGAAGTACATGAAATAACTTGCATATTACTTAACTTCTATTATTCAATTTTATTAATATTCTTTTTTAATAATATCATTACTAAATGGATCTTTATGCAAAATTGGATTACATCAAGAGCACAAAAAAATTAAGAACTATTTGCTAAAGTGGATGCACAGCAACCGTTTCACACCTAACAGATCAACGGATCATAACATTTGCAGAGAAGAAATGAATGGGTAACTGATGTTGGTGAGCTAACACTTGGCATATCACATATCCACAATATCGGAAATATCCCCAATAACTAATATCTAGCATGATTATGAAAAAATTTGTATCCTTCAGAATAGCATGTTAGGACTAAAAAGTTTCCTTCAGATTTATTATTGAGAAATATTTTATGTATAAACAATGTTATTTTGGATTATTAAATTCAAAAGTTAAGAACAGATTCATTAAAAAATATATTGAAAATAAAAGGTTATTAGAGAAAAGAAGAAAATTACCAGTATTGCAATGACGCTAATCAGGAACAAGGAACAGCAGATAAATTTTCTTAAGCACAAACCGTCTATATAGGAAAACTAATATTCAAATAATTATTATTTGATTGAACTTTCAAATGTTAAATATCAGAAAATGATAGAAGCATAGAACAATAATTCCAAACACATCGTGACTGCAATTTAAATATACATCTTGCAACAACAATTTTAGAGATTTTTCAACAGCAGCCATAGGATTAAAAAATTAAAGATGATCTATAATTGTCTTATATTTTTTTATTTCAATTAACTTAATTTATTGAAAAAAGTAAATAAAATTATTAATAATAAAAAAGACAAATTCTGTAAAACTCCCAAAATGCAAAACTCATTTTTAGGAATTCAATCACACACGAGTTTCCTAAAGAAAAATAGTGAAATAAATAAGCAATAAATTATAGATCTAACTTTCTCTACTAATGTTCAACTCAATTTTCTCAGTGCCCAGTAATTTTTTTATAAATTACATTTCTACTCGATTTAAAAATGTCAATAATAGCTACAAAACATAATTCAAGAAAATGAGCTAAACATGAAAAAGTTAATATCAGATATTACTAAAAAAATAGTTAATCTAATTATTCAATGATGTACAATCTTAACTTCCAGTGAGGACAAGTTATGTTCATTTGAATCTTTGCATAAAATTAATAATGCAAACCTGGATTACATTATCCAAAGCATCCTATTTGATTAATAAAAACATGTTGTAAAAGAACTCATTAATATAAATGTATTTAACAAATATTGAAAACACTGGAAGAAAAAATCTAAACTCTCATTGATTATGCAGTAAAAGAAAAGGCTGTACCACTCAGACGTGTGTCTCATCAATATGGGAAATATCATTTCAATTCTCATAATTATTTCAATGTGTACATACATCAGGAAATTCTGAAACACACTGGTCTCAACAAATCAAAATCTGACAAAAAAAAATTCTCATCATCTACACTTACTACAAACATATGTAAAATGATACAATATCATACACAACAAAACTTATTATCCAGAACGAATTTATAAATAATATTTGGGCTATAAAAGAACATGGAGGAAGAATTCATTAACATTAAGAGTACATTTGCTTAACATTTCAAGCAAAATTTACTACTTCTGAATATTCAAAATATGTCTCATATTTCTTGAGTCAAATCCCAAAGCCTTATCTGAAATAGAAACATAATATACAATGAATAAGAAAAAAGTTGGACAGCAGGCTTACACGATTTCATCGTTTAATGATTTTGCACTACATTCAAACAGCTTGATTTGATTTTAATAATACATAAGCTTAAATTATATATTTAAAGAACATTATAATGATATCATTCTCAATAGAAAAAAAAATCCTTGAACACTTATATAAGGTCACAAAAATAACTTTTAAATTTAAGATAAAAACATTTAATACTTCGTGTGATGTAATTCGGCTGCTATAATAGCTTCTAACCTCTTATTCATCGAAAGGCCCAACTTTTCAATGAAGTCTTTGGTACACTGTCCCATATACTCTCAAGAGCACTTTTTAGTTCATTTTTATATTTCCTTTTCTCGTAATTTTTTCTCTATAAACGCTCATAGAGGCTTCATAGGATTCAAATCAGGGCCTCATGGAGAATGGGGCAGTAATTTCTGTACATTATACAATAATCACTCTTTCAAGGTGCGAACGTTATGCTTATTCAATAACGCCTTTATACTTGCTGGTCGTCGCACAAAACGGCGGTCATCGGATTCAAACAAATTAAATTTTAACTCGTAAAAATAACAGACTTCCACAAATCCGCTTGGCATGAAGTTCATTTAGTAATGATATTATTAAAAAAGAATATTTATGAAATTGAATATTAAAAGTTTAGCAATACGCTAATTAATAAATTAATTATTTACATAATAAAAATAATTTTTATAAAAATAAATTACTCTTATAATAAAATATAGAAGAGAATTTATTAGAGAAAAAGTAAGTTAAAGGATGTAAACTGTTCACATTTTAATATAAATTCTGTAATGCCTAACTTAAATGCAGAAATCATAAACAAAATATAATGTACATTGTAAGCTGAATTCTTAAGAAAATTGACTCAAACTGGTTTTATTTTTCACTGATAAGGAATTCACTGATAAGTCAACCATCTAACTCTCCGACCCCCTCGAAGGTACACGGATTTAAACCATAAAACTGAATGACCGGACCGCCGCAACAGCAATTGGCGGGAACTGTGGTTGAGTCCTAAGGGCCGTCACCGGCCATGGTACAACCCTTCCCGAAGGAAGTACGTCCCGTCATCGATGGGAGGAGTCAGATCCCTTACCTATTAGTGTACCCTCCAGGGTGGCGAGATCCAACCACCATACCGGAAGCATCTCATCCTCATTTCAAGGTGCTCCCCCCGGGGGTTGGAATTCACTGATAAAGGATATGGAAAGGTAATCCTAAGATAAGTGTCAAAACTTACAGTTTTTAGTTTTTGAAAAAATACTTAATAGATGACTTAATAGACGCCTTGCTTTCCCCATTTAGTTACGATAAAAGAAAACTAGGCCGGATAGTACGGAAGCCGGATAGTCGTGAACCAGATACTCGGGAGTGTACTGTATTAAAATTTCCGAAACATCAAAAGTAAAATCCTCATCTGTGTATAAAAATATCAATATCTATAATATCGTAATAGTTTCGTTGCTTAAACGAAAAATCTGAAAAATGAAAAGAACATTTGAAAACAAGATACGACAGTATTCTCTCCAAAATTACTCATTTTTGTAAGCCGGATGAAGCTACGAGCGACATCAAGAAACATGAAGCAAAAATTAAAAGGAAAGTTTGTGAGACTGATGAATTGTATAATTTTTATCAATGTATTTTCACTAACGGAAATATAACTTTTCCTTCAGTACTACTTGGTAAGTTTGGGCATTCTATTATGCAAGGCTGTAACTTACACTAAATATGGAATAAATTATTTAATTACTTTACTAATTGAAATACAGTAAAAAAGAATGTAAAATAATCTTTGAAACGTAAGCACTAAAAACTGTAGATATACCAAATTTTAAGATAACAAATATTTATAATTGTGATAAATATAAAAGTATCAAAATGTTAATCTTAATAGCTTCCAATTCATCATTTTAGCAGAGAAAAATAACCTTGACAGTTATTTAAATAAGACTGATAATGAAAAGGGAATTGAATGTAAAAAAATTGTGCATAAGTGAATTTTTTCGGAAATGGGATTCTGTCGAACATTACTTTTAAATTATTAAAAATTAATTTTTTTTCGTTTGATAAAAAAAAAAAAAAGAGCCAGTACCTTAATTATATTGGCAGTTAAACATTTTGATATTTGAATTTAGATTTTGATATTCTTTCATTATGAAGAATCATGTATGATTGATGTTATATATATTAGTGGCAGCTAAATAATAGATATTTAGGGTTTTACATTTTTTTTAAGTACTGAATTACTTTGATAAAAAAATGTCTATTTTATCAGATTTTTATGATGAATATTTTTTTAAACAAATACTTTAAATCTTGCGAATTCTAATCACGAAATCAATGATGTGTTCTTATGCTAAAAAATGTCTTATTATTCCTGATTTATAATGTATATTTTATAAAAAAAAATCGCAAAGAAAATAGATGTCTAAAGAGGACATTTTTACATACGAAATTTGAGTATGTGTTAGATAGAATACTGAATTTTATTTTGAATATTGAATTTGTGCGATATGACAGGACATATGCTCTGGCCTTAAATACTCGTTGTATTGATATAACCATATAAATTAATAAAAAATCTTAATTGTCAGTAAATAGAAGGACTAGTGCATTCCACTAAATTATCTTTCAATAAGACGTCGTTTCTTGCACAATTTTGTAACTTAAGAAGAGTTCTAGATATTTAAGAAGAAAAATAATTTGTTGTTTTAGGAATGCAAGATTTGAAAAGTATATTTTTAAAACAGCAGAAATAAGGAAAGTTTGCCTATTTAAATTGCCTAAGCATTTTTTTATGAAATAGAATAATCATGTGTAATGAGTTGGAATAAAAATAATAACTTTAGTAATGAAGTAGCAGTAAAATTTTTATAGCTTATTTATCTAAAGAAAATTGAATACATTTTTGAGAAATACACTTTTAAATAGAAACACGGCTTATTAAAATTATGTGACTGGTTCAATCAAAGAAAATGGTTCCTCACATTATATCACGAATTTCTTTAAGCTCAATAAAGCAAAATATTCTTTGGTTTTCAAGTTCATATAAAGTTTGAATTAAGAATGATATCATTTTTTTATTTGTTCATTTGTTCATACGAATAATACAAAAACATACAGTCTTAGTTTTTGTTCTGTTTGAACCATTATTTTGATGCCTTTAATATCTCTTTATTGTTTATTTTATTTTATTTTGATTCATGATTGAGTCTTTATCATCTTTAAAAGTGCTCGATATATAAACAAAGAATATACTTTTCTGTTTCTGGTGGGAGAATCTGTAATACAACTCAACCCATGGTGCTATTTTCTTTCTTTTTTTTATCAAATTTAACTTCATAAAAATTTCAAAACACTTAATAAGCAAACCCCCTATCATCCGAAAGAATCTTGAATAATATCAATTCACGTGTTTGATATTGGCTCCTAGAACACAGATAGCATCTCAATTTGTCTATTGATTTTTCTAGATTTACGAAATTTTCGACGTTCGCATCCATTCTAAAAATATATATAAAAAAAGCGAGTGCACAGAGAAACAGAAAAATCTAAATATATAGAAACGAGATATATAGAGAAAACAGATTAATCTAAGCAAAATGATAATTCCAAATATAAAATATGAATCAAAGAATGATTTCAGCCTCAACAACAACATATAGTCCAAACCGTCAAACAATATAAAGCTGAGATTTGGTTTCGAAATTCCCGACTTTTGTTCAGTTCCTGTACTAGAAAAGCCATTGAGACACCGCTGCAATAATTTCCAAATTTCGGAATGATACCTCTGATTCTTTTTCACCGTGGCTTCTCAAATACCGCATTCCACGAAGCGCTCTACTGGCGACTACAGCCCTACACAGCAGGCAGACGCATTACTTTGCTAATATAAACCCTGTAAGAAAACAAATGGGGGCTAAGTATTAGTTGATATTCAGTCTGATAAGCTAGATGGTTAACGGAATCCGAGGATCAGATGCGTATGACTTATGAACGACTGCAACATTCAGTACTAACTGTTGCGTTTAAGCAATTGATATTTCCAGAACGGTTGTTTTTGACGTTAACAGTACTTTCAAATTTTTCAAAAAGAACCTTCATATTACTATTTGCCGATTCATTTCTGACATTAAATGTCCTCTTGTTTCCACTTGTTTGCAACAAACTCTATGATCCAAATGATGCTTGTTTGTGAGAATATATATACACAACATGCCCACTAAAGTCCCTTGACATCCTCTTAGCTTCGGAACACTGCTTCTGTATTCATAAAAGTGATGTCTAGGCATACTAAAGTAGACAAGCACATACTGAATGAATCCGCCTGTTACCTGCAGAAAACTGCGGAGATAGCATTCCTATCTCGAAACAGAACGATCTAGGGAAAAAAAAAATAGTGATTTACAAAGATGTAGAGCATCGTCGACTTAGTACGAAAAGACACCTTATGGACATTAATGCGAAGATTAAAACGGTTAAAACGCGCATTTGTGTTTTCATGATTTCCTACACTCTGACGTCACGAAACTTGAATGGAAGGCAGAATGATTATCCTTCTGGCAAAACACGACGCGTGATCCCCAATCAAAAGGAAGGCGGTTGATGGCCCGAGAGTTGGATCCTTGTACTTACTGTCTTTATAAACAGAATAGACAATGTATAGATCGTGCGAAATATTGTCGCATGAACTCAATGCAGCTTGCGCTTGGTGTTCGAAATTTTCGCAGTATGCAAATATGTAAGGAATGTTCACCGGAGACAGCTATAAAGGAGACATCTTCTTGGAGTTGTCTTATGTTGATGCTCATGGTCATGGAGCGATTTTCCAAAGCTGAATATTAAGAGAAAGTTTTACTCTATGGTAAATATGGACTTAAAGCATATCAGCAGCAAGGTTGCACCTGCAACGTTTTCCAGCAGGCCGCATCCTTCTCATCAAACCACCCCAACTGTTGTAAAAATTTTAAGGGAGACAGGCTGCGTGACTAGTGGAGGTCTATCTGACAGACCAGCTAAATTAGGACGGCAAGTTCAACCGGATGAGATATTAGCATATGTCCTCGCATATCCGAAATGTAGCACTAGAGAGATCAGTGAACATGTGGCCTCTCAAAATAGATTTAGAAAATCCTAAGCGAAATAGGTGCTCATCCATATTGACCAATCCCTCAACAGGTTGTGCTGTACAGAGATACAGAGCGAAACTATGGATGGTACAACTTCGTTATGAATCAGATATAGGTCTGGCCAACATTCTTGGCAGATATAGTGAGGACGGAGGAGGCATGCCTTTCACGGAACGACATATACATTAGGCAAAATACCAATTACTGGGAGCTCGAAAATACTAGATGCTTTACCGATGTTCAATATCAAATGTGGTTTGTCACTAACAATTTTTAATAACAAGCTGGTCTGCCCAATATTTTACAATGCCATGTTAACGGGTGTACGATATTTACAACTACTACAGAACGTAATATCCGATTTTGTGGGGAACCTGCCGTTATTTAAAATTAGAAATCTGTGGCTTCAGTATCACGGCGTGCCTGCTTACAAGACAAATCCAGTGAAGCAGTACCTCGTCGAGGAATTCGGGAACCAAATAATTGCGTATGGCGGATTCGAAGATTGGCCTCCACGTTCGTCTGATCTGACTGAACTGGACTTTTTCTGTGGGGATACTTGAAATAGTAGGTGTATGCGACCCCTCTACACACACTGCAGGACCTTAAACGACGCATTACGGACGCTTGTACCAACGTGTCTTCCTCTATTCTCCAACATGTGCAATGTGAAATTCAAACGAGGATCCAAATGTGAATTGCAGCTGACGGTGAGAAGTTTGAACATCTCTAATAAAGGTATATTGTTATAACTCGATTTTTTTTTTTTTTTTTCCTTTCTCAGATCGTTTTGTAACTTCACAGTGTAGAAGATCACGAAAAAAACAAATTCGCGTGTTAACCGCCCTATTCTCTTTTCTCTAATAGTCTTCAAATATTGTTCTTTATATATAGTATATATTACACATAAATTATTGTGCTCACTTCAATTCAAATCATTACTTATTTTTTTCTCTGAACATGTATCAAAGTAGTCATCTTTACAAATTTTGGATCTTTTCTAATTTTTCTTAGGCAATACTTGTTCTCCTTTAAAATTGCTAGGTCTAATAAATGAATTTTTGTGAAATGCAGTTTCAATTTTTTATTTTTTTACCTTCAATGAATTCAGCTCAAGGCACTTAAAATATTCCAGTATTAATTTTATGAAGACACATTGAATATAAATTGAACAGTTTTTTTTTTTTTGAGTAAACAAATACCCTGTTTAATTATATTAGTAAAGATGCAAGGGATTATTTGAAGCCTTCTTTTACCACTGCCTTGTATTTATTATTTTTGGTTTTAAATATGTAGTAGGAATGCTTTAATTTTACTTATAATTTCAGTAATATATATCATTCTAATTCATATAATTTAACAAATAATTTTTACACATATTCAGTGATAGATAACTATTTACTGGAATGGGGTCAATTCACGGTCACGTGTCAGGCACCAAACAAACCACTTCTGTTCCAACCCGTTCTGCGCATATCGTGATGTCTGCCGATAACGTTGACGAAACCATTGTTTAGTAAATATTACGCTAGCCGATCAATTGTTAAAAACTTCTGATTTTTTTTAAAGATATTATTTTGAATTATTTTCTCCAAAATATAATTTTATTTCTTATATTAAAATTTTAATTAGTATTTTCAATGGAATTATTATTTTTGCATAATTAATTATCATCGCTTTTTAATTCGTTTGGTGCCGCTTTATTCTTTCCTTTCCCATATCCTTTTTTCCCCCTTTTTTTATCCGAAGGATACATTTTGACAAATGACTATGGCAGTATTTTTGAAAAATTACATATGTTCTTTCTTACATATTATTGAATGTTGAATCTTATGAATCTAGTTCCCCCAGTTAGTTCTTTTTAAAAATAATTATTACTCTTAGATAAGTTAATATTTTAAAGCTTACTAATAAAAATTTTTTTTTTCTTATGCAATTACTTTTAGAAATATTGAGACTGATGTTTTCAGTTTGCTCAGAGGAAAGAACATGAAACTCAAATTAGTATATATTGAATAAATTATGTTTACAATTTCAAATTTTGAAATATAAAAGGTATGGATACCTTTTTTTTTAAATCCATGCAACTTATGAATAAATAATTTCATTTTAATTTGTAGAAATCATTAAAAGAAAACAAACAAAATCACGCTTTCATAATTTTTATTTTCACATTACAAATATATATATATAGATAGAGAGAGATAAAATATATCTGATAATTATTTGAAAAAAATATGATCAAATGTATGTTTCAATGTACTCACTAATTCAAAAAACAAAAAAACAAAAAACAAACACTATTTACTATTTATCAGCATTTGTTTTTCTAGACACTTAGAAATAATATAAACACAATATGACAAGAATGTCAATGTAAATGATAAATCAATTTTATTCAACAGAAACATCCTAGATACTAAAGAACAGTTTTTTTTATCACTAATAAAAACATAATGTTGAACAATATACTTTTGAAGCAGAACATTTATGAAATTTTTTTAAATGCTAAAGTTACATTGATGAAAATTACATGAATATCATAACGAATATCATAAAATAAAACAAAAACATACAATACAGTAAATTTTACAAACAAGAATAAGGTCATGATATACACAGTTGTGGCCAAAAGTGTGGACATTTTTTGAAAGTTTCATGTTTTTCAACTTTGCGTGCTTGTAGAATATATTAATTTTCACTTAAATACAAATGTTTAAATATCAAATTGAAGGTAATTCAATGCAAAATTTAATAACAAAAACAGTATTACAATATCTGTATTACAAAAAAAGTTACGCTTATTTTAGTAGAACAAAAAACATGAATCAAAACACAAATAGTTTTGAATAATGACGTGTTTCATAATAAAAGCGTACTAGCCAATCACAAACACTGTTCTGAGGACCCATCAAATGTCTGTAACTATAATTTAGGTTATTTGGATGGTAAAAGAGTTATTGTTGTGGAAATATTTTGCGGAAGGATGCATACTAGTACAATTAAATAGAGTATTGCTTTTTTTGAATATTTTAAGTCCTTTTTTTTAATTAAATTTTAAACAAACACCAACAAGAAAAAATGATTGGACATCTACAAAAAGAAGCCGAATTGTCATATTGAGAGATAATGGCCTCTCTTATGCTGAAATTGCAAGACAAGTTGGTGGTTCAGTGACTTGTTCTGGTGTACGAAAGTTCTGTTTACGTTATGAAAAAACGAAATCAGTGGAAAATAAGGCCAAATTAGACAGAAAAAAATGCACAACTGCTACTGCCGATAGAAAAATTAAACGGCTATGCCTTCAAGATAGAAAAATTTCATCAGATGCCGTTAGATGTGAAATGAATGCAGCGGGTATTGCAGTAAGTTCAAGAACTAAAAGAAGAAGGTTATCAGGATTTGGACTACAAGCTAGAATTCCAAGGAAAAAACCATATTTAAATCAAAAGCAACTCGAAAAACGAGTTAAGTGGGCAAAAGAACACAATAAATGGTCAGAAAATCAATGGAAGCAAGTAATCTGGAGCGATGAAACTAAAATATCGCTCTTTGGTAGTGATGGTAGAAAATACGTGAGACGTAGAGTAGGTGAAGCGCTTCATCCTGATTGCATTGAAGCAGCTATAAAAACAACAACAAATGCCATGATTTGGGCATGTATGTCTGCAGATGGTGTGGGCCGAATTCAAGTGATTGATGGCATCCTGAATAGCAAAAAATACATCGAAATTGTTCTGGAACCAAAATTGATACCTTCCATCAGGGATTTCTTCCCCAACAAAGCACCATTTATTTTTCAGCAGGATTCAGCTCCATGCCACACAGCAAAAGTATGCAAAGCATGGTTTCAAAATAAAGGCATAGATGTATACCATGGCGAGGAAACAGCCCTGATCTCAATCCAATTGAAAATTTGTGGCGACGTTTGAAAATTCTTGTACGAATAAAACGTCCATCCAATAAAAGACAACTTATTGAATCTATAATTGATTCTTGGAATCATGTGATTACGAAAGATGAACTCCAAACACTCGTTCACTCGATGAAAAGACGCTGTGAAGCTGTCTTAAAAAGTAAGGATTATCCTACTAGGTATTGATTGTGTAAGTATCACTTTTGGCCAAAACTGTATATATGTGGTATCCTTGTTCCGCGGACCACCAGGTGGCACTGCATCTACCTTCTATCCACCAGCTGATGTCACACGGACATGAGCTTGAGCGAGCGAAAGTGAAACATTGAACTTGGTGTTTGTGTATAACGTAACTGAATGTCTGAATTTCTGCGATGTTAATTAACTTGATGTAAATGGGCAGCAACCGCCCTTCTAACTCTTTACTTCTTAATTTTATGTCGTGCCATCTTTATGTTTGTTTGTCTTCCATTAAATTATGAAATGTACAACTGGACTATTTCATTCGCCTTGGAACTGAGATGGTAGCTAGGCTTCCATCCTACATATATATATATACAGAGAGAGAGAGAGAAGTTAAATAGGATATAAAGAGGAGTTGAAAGAAACACTTTTATGCTTTCACAGAAATTTATAATTCAAAATAGATATGTTAAAGAAATAGAAAAAAAAAAAGTGAAGCATGCATGTAGCAATGAAGTTGGGAATAAAACTTATATAATAAATGCTGATAAGGAAATTGATTTTCAATGAAAAAGCCTTTATTTATTAAAACAGAAATCACTGAGGTGCACAGTGTTATAACAGGATATTATGATAACAGTCAATTTCAGTTTAAATACAATAAACTATTGACATTTCATTTTTAACAATAGAAAAGTTGTTTGATATAAATTCACTTTGAATCCATCACAAATGTAATTAGAAAACTAGTAATATTCATTTCCACCTAAGTTTAGCATTATAGCAGTTGTTATTTTTGCAACAGGAGTTTGTTTACTTACATTAATTAAATTTAGATAAGATTTTGTAAAAAAATACAATGTAATATTCATGTAAACAGTTGAAAACCTTCTAAGCATATTCAAAATTATCAGAAATTTCATCAAATGTGAATAAAATAAATTAGAAATGCACTCACGATTTTGTTAGATTGTTTTTGACAGCAAATCGCTTTCTTTTTCTTCGAAGAGTTTCTCTAACAAATTACTGGAACAGCTATATTTAATAAATTGACACACACTGAATGAATTCTTCAAAATGATCGGAGCATATCACCGACTTCGAAGGCTTGAAAAAATCTATACCAAAGCTATCAACCCAAGTCAGGATTGTTGAAAATAAAACATTTTATCATGACAGTCACTGTTGTGTTTCGCATTAAAGCATGCATCCATCAGCACACCAGTATTTCCTCTGTTAACGCATAATAAGAGGAAAGAAAATGACTCAAAAATTATAACTTCAAATGTAAACAAAAAATCCGCTTCATACTTGGCGGAGAACGTTAATGGCAGACTGATCAACGAAAGCGGTGCGGATGAAACTTAAATGCCATGCGCAAGAAGTACATAACATGCGACTTTTACGTCACATGAATTGACCCCATTAATATTACATCTTTGAAAGTCTAATTCATATGAAAAACATACACATAATATGTAATGAATGTGTAGGAAAACTTATTTTCAACTAGAATTTTATTCCACTATGCATAAAAAATCTTAAAGTTTTTTTAATTACTGATGCGGTAACTCATAATTGTTAAATTATTCGTATACATTTTGTTATAGATGGAACTAAATACAAAGTAAAATGTTTCTTAGGATTGAACTCAAGAAGTTTCAGATATATTTTGATTTGAGCTTAGTCAGTAACAAATTAGAATTTTGCCTGAATTGTATTTTGCATTAAATATTGTACGCCTCTCTGTTATTTTAAAAGCCATATATTGCAAAAAAAAAATCATATGTTTAGTAGTTTAAAGTGCAAATACTTCTTATGTATAAAAAAAAAGTAATGAGATAAAAAATGAATTCTAAAATTTTGTGATAATATTGAATTTTAGTCATGAGTTTGTTTATTACAGTTACATTTAATAAAATTGTTATAAAAATAAATCTTTGCAAGATTTCAAATGTTTTCAATGTGAACGACTTTTTTTGAATAATAAGTAGGTAATTAATGTTTAATTTTTCTCTTAAATCATGTGTGTAGTAGTTTACCTCTCTGCTCTAATAGATGATAAATATTGATCTTCAATCCCTTAAGTACTACATATAAATTATTTCACTTCTATTGGTTTAAAATAAAATTATTGCACTTTATTGGAAGGTATTCTATATAGTTATATTAAAAATTTCTGATTATTTTTCTCCTTGTTTAATATTTCTTTATTGTTTGTGTTTAAAAGTAGTAGAATCTAAAAACAAAATTTTTGTGAGAGGTAAATTAAAAATTTGTGCCTTAAATGTATCTACCTCATGGTTCTGGTATTTATTTTATGATAGCAGACTAAATGTAAATGAAACATTTTTCGAAGTAAATTAATGTGTGAAGACACAATGATTATTAGAAACCTTCTATTGCTACCTCCTCCAATTACATATGTATATGATTGTATTTGGTTTTTGAAATGCTTTCAGCCTACTTTCTCATTTAATATTGAATTTTCGTGCACAATGAACGACAAATTTCTAATTATTGGAATTTATATTGCATCTTTTAATTCTTGCAAATCTGAAAATTTATATATAAATCAAGTATTGTATATGCATGAAAAGTTTCTTTTAGCCAGTTTTATTCCACTGCGCATAAAATATTCATAATTTCCTTTATTTAATAGCAGAAAGGGTGGCTGATCTGGTTTCTCATTATAATTATGCTCTTTGTTATTGATGGAACTAAATTTATTATAAAATGTTTTCATTTCAGTTGTTGCTTTTGAATTTTACTTGAGAATTTTCTGATATATTTTGAATAATGTAAAGTGGTCAGTAATGACTTAAATAAATTTTGCTGAAATATTAAACACTTCAACTTACATTTAATGTACTGTGTCTCTATATTCTTTTAAAACGAGGATTCTATATGTAAATTCTTGCTGGGCATATATTACTTATGGCAAAATTATTAAAAAAATAATAATAACACAATTTTATTAAAGGTATTTCCATCAGTGATTATTGTCACATTCTTGTTGCAAAATATTAATTGATTAAAATTTGCACATTTATTTTAAATTTGTGAACGTATAATGTTAGAATTAATTAACTGACTGAGTGATTCTTCGGAAAGTTCATCTAGTTGTAAGCTACTGCAAACTAAACTGGATATATGTTTCATTTGGCAGATAATAGATAATGTTCAATTGTTCTCATAAATAACTATTCAAGTGTGTTTTGAAGTTCACAAGGCAAATACTCATTATATAAAAAAGAAATGAAATAAAAATTTTACATAAAATATAGTGGAGAATGCTAAATGTCTTTTCTAATTTAATAAGCAAAAAGTGAAAAATATGAAAATGTTAAGGACATCTATATTTTTGTGCTATGCTTGGTATTGTTTTATCGTAACTGTTGAAATTAATTCTCAACATGTGAGATCAATCTGAAAATTTTCCATTCCTTCTTTTATTACAGAAGATTAATTTTTTTCCAGTGATTCTTTTGGAATATTTGAAAATTTCCTTCACTTTTTTAGATATATTTTGAATATTGGTTAAGTATTATAAATCTTCAATCATTGTTGGAAATAGATTGCTTGAACTTTAATTTACCTCTCTATTCTAATAATTTTCAAGTATTGTTTTTCTTATAATAGATAGATACACAAATTATTTCACTTACACTTGCTTCAAGTGAAATTATTGCTTTTTTTTTCTGAATATATATATATATATAAATAAATAAAAATATTTTCAGAATTTCCTGTTTTTTCTTATTTAACATTTTTTGTATTAGAATCTAATTAAGGAATTTCTCTGAGATGCAAATTTAAATTTTTGCACCTTTTAATGAATTCCGCTCATGATACTTAAAAAATTCTGGTATTTATTTTATGTTGACAGAATGAATATAAATTGAACATTTTTACTTTGTTTTTCTTTTTTTCAAAGTCAAATTAATTCCCAGTCCAATTATACTTTTAGGCATAAATGATTATTAGAAGCTTTTTAATGACTTATATATGATTGCCTTGGTTTTTAGGAGTGTTTTTATTTATAATATTGAATTCTAACACATATTGAATGAGAAATAAGTAATTACTGAAATTCATATTACATCTTCTGATGTCTTATTAAGTTAAGCCATATACCCATCAAGTAGTATATATGCATAAAACATTCTGTTAGCCAAAATTCTATTCCACTCTACATAAAAGATGCATAATTCCCTTTATTTCAAATCTGCTGAGGTGACTGTCCTTGTTTCTCATTTTAATTTTGCTTTGTTACTGATGAATCTCAATTTATTATAAAATGTTTTTATTTCATGCATTGCTTTTGGATTTGTCTTAAGAATTTTCTGATATATTTTGAATAATGAAAAGTGGCAAGTTATGCCTTAAATTTTACTGAAATATTAAATATTGTAATTTACATTTTCGAGAATGAATGATATCAGAGTTAATGTACTAAGTAAATCTTCTGCTTCTGAAGGTTGTTAAGCTACTGCAAGCAGCAAGATAAAATACTTGTTTTGGTAGATAATGGATTATATGCTCATAAACAATCAGTCAAGTGTGTCTTGATGGCCAGTGCATATATTCCGTTTGTAAAAGAAGTAATGAAATAAGAATTTTATATCTAAATGTCTTTTTAAAAAGTGTTATTTATAGTGGATAATGCTAAATGTCTTTCCTATTTAAATTAAATTTAAATGTCAAGAAGTGAAAAATATGAAAAACGCTTATGGTATCTGAAAAAAAGAGCTATATTTGTACATTTTCTTTTTTTAGAATATATAATCGTTTCTGCTCATCATGAAAATTTTATTTTGCTATGCTTTTTAGTTCTGTCATAACTGTTGAAATTAATCCTAAACCGGTGAGATTATACTGAAATTTTGCTATTATATGTACAGATTACATGTAAATTGAACATTTTTGTTTGATGATAAGAATCTTGAACATATTATATACATGTAACGATGTTTTGAACTCTTCATTTAATCCAAATTAATTTCCAAGATTTTATCTTGATTTAGCCCATCGTAACTTCATTCTAAAATATTCTCTTATTTCGTGATCCAATTCCACTTTCGGTTTAATTAATCCCTTTGTAAAAATAATGCGCCATCAGTACTACGTATCAAATGAAAGTGATACTTTTGCCCTTATCAAAGGTCAAAACATATATTCCATCGGCGGGTGGCAAGAAATCCCATATTATATTGGGTTGTTCGGAAAGTAAATTCATTTTTTTCCGACAGAGGATTTAATTGTATTTTTTTTGCACCCAACTTCACATTTAAGCCGTATAATTTTTATATGCTTTGAAAGCTCATATAGCAAGGCTTGTGTGTGAAAAATTCCAATTAATTCTACGCAGTAGTTTTTGGTTGGTGTCCTTTTAAATATGGAGAGCGATAAGCAGCATTTTTAATATATCTTACTGTTTTACTACAGAAAGGGTAAAAATGCAGTTCAAGCCACAAAGAAATTGACCGATGTGCATGGAGAAGGTGTGTTGACAGTACGCCAGTGCCAGAACTGGTTCGCTAAATTTTTTAGACGGTAAAACCTTCACCTCAAATGAGGAGGTCAAAAACCACCTCGATCAGTTTTTTGGCAGCAAAGACCAAAAATTTTATGAGCGTGGAATTATGCTACTACCAGAAAGATGGCAAAAGGTGTTGGACCAGAACGGCCAATATATAATACAATAAAGTATTTGTTTATTATACAAAAACTGTCTTTCATTTCCACAAAAAAAAAAAAAAAAAAAAAAAAAAAAAAAAAAAAAAAAAAAAAAAA
>JAPMOR010079994.1:108950-150239 GCA_026543865.1 Argiope aurantia | reverse complement strand
AAAAAAAAAAAAAAAAAAAAAAAAAAAAAAAAAAAAAAACACCCGAAATTACTTTCCGAACAACCCAATACAAAACTAGTGATCATTTGTTTCGGCCCTTTTTGCTTCTTTCTTACTTTTGCTTTCGTGTCGCGCTGTGGCGGACGTGCTTTGTCAGCGTTTCTGCTTGTAAATAATTATGCTTTCACGAAATGGATATTAAAATTAATTTTAAAATATAACATGTCTCCTCGACGTCTTCGAACCTGCATTCTGCTTCAATCAAAATAATGTTACACACACACATATATATATATTAAACAAAGCATGAAAATTTAATTGCTCTTCAATTTATATCTGTATATTTTCTGCAAAGTAAAAATTTGGATAAAACGAAAATTCTAAATAAAATTCAAATAGCTACATACATTAAAATTAATCAGAACAATGAGTATTTTTTATGAAATTATTTGTAAAGTATAAAATAGCATAGCTATAGCATAAAATAGCATAGCTAAGTATTTACAGGATAAACAGACTGTCCTATGGAACCTGCATATGTGTATAATTAATTCAAATTACAAACTGAGCAATGAAAGCAGTTATTTTTTAAAAGCTATTTTTGCTTATTCAAAATGGTATCTTTGCTGTTTAGCATTATTTTTACATGTTTATTCAAAATTACAAATTAGTTTTAATCAGACGAAATAAGTGAAAAACTGAAATTTAAAAGAATGTGTATTATAATTTTAAGTAGAATTATTTTTATTATGTTATTTAATAACCATCCACTGTTTAAATGAAAGACTATTTTTATTTTTAAAGGTTTTAGACACAATTTCTTACATAAAGATCAATTTGGAAAGATAGTTTTATTAGAATTTGCAATTAAATATTCCAAACTTTTATTTATAATGTGTAATTCTTTAACAATGTTTATATAAAGAAACCCCGAATAGGAAAAAAAAAATCTATGATTGATAAGATTTAATCTGGGATAAATAAAGAAAGATTTAAATATTTTTTTGAGAAGCCTGCAAAATTCCATATTAAATTAAATTTATTACACATTATTAAGCTAAATTTATAGCAAATAAATGAATGATATAATCTTCACATTATTTTGGACTAAATGGAGACATGATTTAAAGATCACAAATAGTCTTTCGAAACAAGATAATAAACCTATCTCAAAAGAAAATTTCTTTGTTGTAAAGGAAAACAGAAAAAAAATTCGAACTGAAAAACCTGACAAAACAATAAAAATTGACTTTTATAGCAGAAAAAAAAATTTATATCAGAATAATCAAAATAAAATTTTGTATCCAACCTCTTAATAAAAGAAAAATAAGATATTTAAAAATTTGATGAAACAACAAGGTTGTTTTGTCTTACCTTACAGCAATTTTCAAAAATTATACACACATTTTTTTTTCAATGCATGAAACAACAGAAAAACTAAACTACTTTCATTTGAAAAATAAGTTTTTGAAATTTCAAAACCATTTTTATGTGGTAATATTTTTGGAAGACATTGCAATAAAATGTCAAATTCTTGCTTAATTTTTAATTAAATTTCCTCTGAAAATAATACTGCTATTTCATGCAATTATTAACTGCGTAAAAATAAAATATAACTACACCAAATTAATATTACTTATCTTGTTTGAATTTGATTTAACATAACATTTTTGTTTCAATCATCATATATAAAGATGAATGTTCTTGACTTATATATATAGTTTTTGTCTGATTTGAAATGTAACACTTGAATAAAATAAAAAAACTGTCATCTTTCAAAATTTAATTAAAAGTTATTCAAGATTTCAGAATTTTTCTGTAATAGCTTCTAAAAAAATTGTTTTGCCAAATTTATTTTTACATCAATCAAAAAAGAAAACTTGTTGACAATATAAATTTAATTGTTGTACAATTTCCTTCAAACTCTTAACAAACGTTTCAAAATATTCTTTTCATGATTGGTGAAATTTTTCATAGCTGTAATGAAAATAAATTTCATTAAAATAATTAATTGCATCAATTTTTCATACTCTTCTGGCTGTGGTAAGCAAAATTTTCTTTCTTTAATGTAATTATATAAATTAGTTAAAAATTATATCATCACTTGCTGGCCATTTAATATTATGCACTTTTTGATTAAATATTTTTCAACTCCAGCTCATTTAAGGGGACTTTTTATTTTAATTGATAAATTGTGGACCATCAGATATTTTCTTACCTCAATTTCTAAGTTATATTTTCGGTAATGAGTTAACGGGTATTCTTCTTCACACAATTAATTATCTTATTTGAAAAATTCTTGCAATTAGTTCTTTTAAACTTTTCTTTTTTGTTGCTATTTTTAAAAATTTTGTTTTTATTTCAGGCCATTTCGTTTAGTCTCTCAAAGCATCATATTATACTTGTATCCAATAGATAAAAGGGCAGATAAATCTTACGCAAATTTCCCATTTATTATGTCTTTGTTGCTTAGTTTGACTAGACACAGGCATTTAATTCTAAATACTTAAAGGTTTTATTTTGAGGCAAACAAAGGGAGGGGGGGGGTTCTGTTTTACATTAATAAATACAAATTATTTAATTTATATTTTTTATTTTTATCAAATGTTAAAAGAAAATACATTTCTTATTGTTTAAAAGCGAGTTAGTCAACATCCCAAGTGAACCAGCAAATGAACAAAAGTAACTATTTATTAGCAGATCTCCATTACTAATAAAAATAAATGTGGTTGTGTGTATAGATCATTAGATTTAGAGCTATCAAATGTAGCAAATATGTACTTTGGAAAGTGGAAATAGTACTATTTGTTGATGATCTCTATGATGTCTATTTTTTAATGAGAGTAAAAACTTCAGCAGAGCTCAGAATATGAAATTAAAGATAAAGCTACAATAAAAGTTTAAGAAACTATTTTATATAGGAATTTTTCTTTTTTTTCCATAAAAATGAATAGTCGAAAAGTAAAAATAAAATGCAACATTGTTTCTTTTGATAATATGGAAATTTTAATCTCCTCTTTTCTCAAGCATTTCAACATGATACTTTTGACCAATCTCTGCCAAATCATGCCAATCATTAGAAAACTCACCACATATTAACTAAAGAAACCAAAAAGGTTACCATATTTGGCAATTTATCACCTTTAAAAAATTACAGTTTGGTGTACCATATTCTTCAGTTTAGCCAAATATTATTATAATGTAAAAATGAGGTCTGGAAATTATAGTTATATGTAGCACTACATTTATGAGAAGGGGGGGGGATGGAAACTACTTACATATTGAGTGCAAGCACATAAAAGCACTCAATACTTAACAGATACACACAGCATAATGCTGAAAGAAAATAGAATCTACTTACTTAGTGGATGCATAGAAATCACTTAACACAAAACAGATCCATGGGCCAAAATACTGAAAAAGAATGGGAACTACTGACTAAAGTGGATGCACAGAACCCCATAATGCTTAACAGATCCATGGATCGTAATACTGAAAGAGACGAAATAAGTACAGTTTGTCTGCCAGAAGAAGACTTTGTGCTAAACATCTTTGTTTATGGTGGTTGTTATAGAAACAAGTTTCTGTGAGGAAGAACTATTTTGAAAAGGAGAAATCTGATGGAAGTCTGGCGATTAATTTTTTCTTGGCTTCAATTCAAAGTGATAAAAAAGCTTTTGATCATTTCTCTTCTTGCTGAAGACATAACTGCATGTGTCTTCATATTCGATTAGATTACTTCTTTTATATATTATTCTTTTCTCTGGTTAAGGTCAATTGCATATAGTTATTATTTTTTTCTTAGCTTTTTTTCTCTTCTCTGTGCCTTCTTTAAGGAAAGTATTTTCTATGATGAGAGATAAGTTAAATTCTGACATCTTTTAAAATGCCCTTTCAATTTAAAAAGATCACAAGCATGTAAAATTGTGCATAATGTTGCAGAGTTTTGCTCCAAGGAAGTTCCAGTGAATCTTTGAAGTTTCTTCTACAAGATATGAAAAAAGCTTCTCAAGTGACCAGAGTGTCAGAATTCACTATCAGAACAATTAAAAACGAAGTTTCAACATTGGACGAAACAGAAGTTTAGAAAACGGAAAATATGTAAAAGGCATATTCACCGAAATTGTGAAATTGACTATTTTGACTAATTTATAATTCTACAAACAATCCGACTTTTATGTCCAATAAAAGAAAGTGCCTTCCCTAAGGAAAGTATTTCCTATGTTGAGAGATAAGTTACATCTTTATTGGGAATAAGAATCTCTGAGGAAAGTATCATACAATATGGAATTTTCACTAGAAGAAACATACAAATAAAAAAATACTCATCAAAAGACCTGATACTGTGTTTTGAGGAATAACTATCAGCAAAAAATGAGGCAGTATAGAAAAGTGGAGGCCAGACAGTTTACCGACAAAACATGGGTCGACAGCAATTTAACATTTAGGAAACATAGGGCAAAATGATACTATTTCAGAAGCCAAAATAAAGGCTTCAATTCAAAAAAATTGATTCATTATTGTATATGCTGGCTCTACCACAGGATTTCTTTCTGTTGTTCAATTAATCTACAAAACATCAACCAAAAACGAAATTACTATGGCCAAAGGAACTACAAAAATTTTGACAAATGGGTACTGGAAAAACCCATTCTAAATTATCAAAATGCAAAACTGTATTCACTAATTGATAGCAACCATCTTAAAAAAAAGTCATGTATAAGATTGACAATGCAAGAAAAGAAAACGAGCATTATGTTTTGTGACTCCCCTTTAACACTGTGATCTAAATGCTATTTAAATAGGTTTGATGTACAGTTAAAAGGCTTATCAAAGAAGGAAATGTCACCAGTGATTTGAATTTGGAGAATTTACAAAACCTATATTGCCAAATTATGAACGAAGTGACTTCCAAAGAATACGGAGCACTTTGCAGTTATGTGGAAACTTGAAAACTCTTATTAAAAAGGGATGGGAGTTTAGAAGAGCTACTAGACATACATGTAATTAAAATTGGTTTCAATGATTTGGATTCAGAAGAAATAAAACCTTGTGATAGTGACTTATTTTTTTAAAAAGAAATTATAAATTTCAACATTTATAAATGTCCTTGCACAATTATGTTTGTGGCATCAACATAAATTTTTTTTAATCATGATAATATTGAGATGTTGGAAGTTACATAAGTAATGGTAAAGTTCTCAATCTTTGGTAAATAGTGTTGACAATTAGAAATCGGATAATTTTGCATTCTCTTAATTGTAATTAATATATTTTTGTGAATAAAAACTGAGTTTTATAATTGTTTCATATCAATCAGCGTAATCACTGCTTATAGAAGATTAATATGATTTATTTCCTGAAGCTATGGAATCTATTTCTGATACATTTTTAACATTTTCTATTTTTTCATTAATGTGTTCTCCTTGATTTCCACCATTCATGTTTATGTTGACAGTCAAAAACTTCAACTTAATATTCTTTTGATTGTCCTTATTTTTAAAAAAAGTTTTGTTCCATTTTTATTTATTTACTTGCCCTTGAATAATATTGTTACTCTTTTTTTTTATATAAATATGACTAAAAATAAAGCATAACATTATTTGGTTGGTTAATTGCTAATTAATATTTTATGATTGCTATGATTAATAATTCAAATTGTAGAAAGTAAAACAATAAAAGAAGCAATATTTAATTTTTACAAATATTTTTAACAATATAATTTAAAAATAGTATATTTTTACTTAATTGAACAATTTTTCTTAAAATCAATATATTTGCAATATAAATATGCTTTTTATAGATTACACAATATAAATGTTTTTTATAGAGTAAATGAATTGCTTTAACTTTTTTTACCTACCTACTTTTTTCCCAATTTTTAAATATGGATTCATTATTCTTATTTGTGACCAAAATGGAACATAAATAATACCTGAAGTGTTAAAGATAATAATAAATAATTAAATCAGGCAAATTGTCATGGAATAAATTGGTTTCATAAAAAAAATGTATATTAGATTATAAAATCAACTTTTGTTTCCTTTGCATTCAGAGAACGGTTTTATGCTGTTTTGCTTTTCTAATCTCCAGTGAATTTTTAATGCTTTAAGTGCAACAAAATATAATTATAGAAGTATTTTTCATATGATTTTCTGTATAAATTTTTTATAACATAATACACTTTTTCTAAATAGATAATATTATTTAATGCAATAAACTGAAATTTAATGAAATATATGTTATAAACTAAAAGTTAGATAACTTTTTAACAGATTAAATAAGATTATCCTTTGAAGTGATCAACATATGGAACTGAAATACAGAAATCCATTTCAAGAATATATTTTTTAAACATTTGAATGTTTTTAAATAAATTATATTCAGCTGTTTGGATTGGAAAAATTAAATGTATTACTGATTTTGAATTCTTCTTATTTGGAAATTGCATTGAAGATTTTAATTAGAGCAAGTTCTTGCAGAAAAATTTGAATTTAAGTTCTTGTAGAAAACTTTGAATTTCATTATTCATCAAACCTACAGCTATAAATTTTGTTATCTCTTGTAATTGTATTGCAATAATTGTCAAGATAAAAAAAAAGTAAAAAAAAACATCGAATTAAAATGGTTTTAAATACTAAAATATAATTCTTAGAAATTTTACTGAATTTATGCATTCACAAGAAAAAGAAATTATTTTGAAATTAAAGATAGCAATACTGTTATGCTATATGAAAATATCTAGAGGTCTGTATGATTTCTTTTCTGAAATTCAATGAATAGATGCAATCGTAGAAAAGTAAGTCATTAAATATTTACAGCCAAATATCATTCAACACTACAATAATATGCAGAAAATTATATTATAGGACGCACATTACATGTTTTTTTTTCTCAATGAAATAAACTAAAAAAGAAATCTGTTCAGGCTTATTGCCTCAGCTTCCCGAAGTTTGAATAGCTTTACTTCTCAGATGCAATTCCAAAAAGCTAAAAACTTGCTCAAGTGAACATAAGTAGAAAAATTAGAATATTTAAGATTTCTTGTACTCAGGTACCCCAATTGTGATAGTAAAAAAGTAGTTTACAAACCTGGTGGGTATACTGAAACTGCACTGAATGGGCTTTGATCTAAATTGTAAAGGAAAAGCTGAAGGACATTGAGTGAAGAATTTTCAAACCCGAAACGATAAAATGAATGCAGGAGTACTGGGTTCCTTTACTGCAACACTGCTAATGACTACCAATAAAAAGAAAAGCTCATTTTTTCACTCTACTATTTGAAAGAAGTTCACGAGAAAATGTTTTCTTGAAAATAATTACATTTCTTTTTCAAGCCTGAGGAAATGAATACATGGTCATTGGAATACTACTTAAATTTTTTTTTTATAGTGATAATATGAAAGGATGTTCAAATAATTTTTTAAAAGCTTTATAAAGAATTTTCTTTAAATCAAGGGCCTCCAATACATACCTGAATAAGCACTTAAATTATTTTAAAATTATAGATATTTTTACCAAAAACTTTCTGAAGATAATCCATGTTTTAGAAAGCTAATGCATACATACTGAAAATAAAGTACAAATTAAATTTAGATCTTTTTTTGAAATCTAAAAACGTACAACATGATAGTAAATTTTGTATTTGGGAAAGTATATATACTTCTGAGAAAATAAATAAATATGAATTTCTAAAAGGTTTCATGTGTATTTAATGATGAATATTTTACTTGATACTAAAGTAGAAACAACTGTTATAACAATTATAATGAATTATATTATCATTTTTATGTTATACTAGACAGTTTACGTTGCATTTGGTCCAGAGAATTTGGCAGTAATTATTGATCCTACATTTAGATTTCTTCATTGATTTCTTTTCACCTTATTACAAACAAACATTCAGTTTTTCCATTGGACTTGTCTTGTTCTTTGTATACATATGCAGGGGATATCAGATATTTTCAAGGTTTCGAGTATTCAAATAGTTTTGCTCTTATTTAGAGGATTATTTTTGAGTTTGTTTTCAAAAAATAAATATGATAATACCATATATAGTCAAATTGGTACTAAATGTGTCAAAGTAAGAAACTTGAATAAACTTCTACCTACTTGAAATGAACTCTTCCTGTTTCTAAATTACTGAAACTAACCAGTTTCTTTATTAACTGCCGTAAACGAAGATATTTGGTGGGAAGTGTTTTCCGGATGGACAAACTAAAGTGGACAAATATAATTTAGCATCTAACAGATCCATAACACTAAATTGCAGGAAACTCCTGAGCTGTAAGGCAATAAATGCTGAAAATTTTAATTTAAATATGCAAACATATTTTTAAATACATCTGAACATGGCAAGCGTTTGAAGTAAAACTTTCATTGACATACCCTCCAATTTTGATTACCCAGTCATCAGTAGCACTTGTTGTGATGTGTTACGTATAACATAATATCAAGAAATTAATAAAGGATAGATATTTCTAAACAATTTTAATTAATTTAATTTTAAAGTTAGTTAATTTTAAAACAAATATTTAGTTTAATTTTAAAACAAATATTTTCAAACATTATTTTCAAACATTAGTTTCATTGATTAGCAATCACTTTTCCCTTTCTTACAATCAATTCCCAATATTCATTTTTATTAGGAGAAGCAACTCCAATGATTTGGTATTTATGCTGAAACAGGATTCATTTTTTCCCCCTGACCAGGCTGTCGCTGTCCACTTTTCAGCATTTTTAGTAGTATTTCCTTATATATATGTAATTCCATAGTTTCTATCTAATTTCTGTAATAATTATGGGAATACCATACCTTTTGGAGGGTATGATTTGATAATGGCCATAGCAAACATATATGATGTTTAAAATAATTGTCTACATTTTTAAAAATATATGGAATAGATATAATTTTTTTTAAAAACTCGCTACTTTATTCCATAATTTGTAATAAAAGTAATGCATTTATTATATCAATTATAGTATAAAGTTTTGGGAATGTTGGCTTTACAGACTTATATCAAAATTAAGACAGGAGGAAAGCATTTCAAGAATTAGCAATTATAAGCAAATAATACAATAAAGAAATAAAAGTATTCAAATTTAAACAAAAACATTTTAAAAAGTAATCACATGTAAATTTAGAGCTATTTCTGATAAAATAAAAGAAAGGGTTCACAATGAAGAACATCTTCAAAATTACATTCAGAAATCAATTTATCATTACATTCATACCATTTTGTGTTCTGATGCCGAACATAAGCTAAATAATGTCCAGCTTGTGCAGTACCTTTATGAAATATAACTGCAAACAATTTATAGAAATTCTCACTTGCATTTAAAGATACTTTCTTTCCATCTGATATATTAGCAGCACCTTTTGAATTTAAATAAGGCATCATATCTATAAACTCTTCAAATGCAAATGCAGTAGATTTTTTTGAAATTTTTCTGTTTCTGGACCGAACTGGAGCATTTTTGTTGAATTCCAAAAGGAAGCAATTCATACGGAAACAAATCACTTTTGGTAGTTTTTTAATATGCTGATATGAAGATGTTGTATCAGTTTTTTGACAATTTGAGCACTTATAGTCAGATAACAAATGTGGCTCCAAATATTTTCTCCTCAAAACATTGACAAGGGAATCATCTTTTTTATCTAAATCCAACAGGATATCCATAAAATAATCAGGGGGTAAAAATGATGAATCATTACAATATGAGCATTTTTTAAAGCCTTGAATTATTCCATAAAATATCTTCTGAATCATACAGTTACAATCAGTAACTGCTTTTGTTTTTGGACAATTAGCATGCAATCCCATTAGAATTTCTTGAAATAATTCATAAGAGTCTTGTTGTTCCATTCCAAGAGGTTGTTTACAAAACTTCTGCAATGCATTAAACAATCGTTCCGATGGATCAAATGGTGTGGATTTAAAAGAGTAAAACTCCTGGAATATATAATGCAACTCGCACCAAAGGCAAGAATCGCTTAAAGAACAGATGTGCTTGTCAGACAGAAAATGATTTACCAGCACAGGAGTGTGCATCAATACTTGGATAACACAGTTAATATAGCAACTATTTCCTACATTTACTATACCTCTTAAACCAAAATTTGAATTATCTGGGATTCTAATAATTTTTCCTTTCAAAGGAACAACTTCTCTAAAATCAGGCATCCAAGGCATATAAGCCCGAGTAAGATTTTCACTTCGTGCTTTTAAATTAAATTTATTTAGTGCATCATCAAAGGCTTCATTATAGATATAATCATCACACTGGAAGCAAAATAAAGCACCATGGTTAAGATTTATAGCAAAGTTATGTTTAAATTTTTGGGCATGTTCTTTCATATGACTTATATTTAAATTTTCGGAAACAAGGCAACCAAAAAATGCGCATTCTAAACATGCATGTAATTTACGTGTGGCTGCTTTGCAGACACGGCAATACGCGTCATTCGCTTTTCTATGCAACGACTTCAGCGAAAAAGACACATAATAGCGCAATACAACATTATAGGTTTCTAAAGCATTAGGGACGCTATCCAAATGAGAACAAGAATATTTGCTCATAATTACCTCAATAAATACTTCATCGATTTATTGCTCCGAAAAAATGTCGTCAATATGATTCCCGCCAATACTCCTACTGCTAGTTACGGCACGGCTCTCTGCGTGAAGCTGCATGCGCAGTTACGCATTCTTGAGCTACAAACTAGAAGCCCTCTAATCTTGAATTACGAAATAACGAACAGTGAAAAAAGTTAATGATTATAAGATATTAAAAAAGAGAATTGGGGATAAAAAATATCATTTATTATCGCATAATCAATTTTTGTACTATATTTATTGAATGCAGATTTTAAGATTGATGATTGAAATGGGATGAGAATGGGAATTTTAGCAACAGAGGCTGTTATCCACTAATTCCCCAAGAGTTCATTCAATAAATCACATTTTTCAGGGTATAGGGCCGTATTCACCAAACCGGTTGCTAAACAACGGATCGTTCAATCAATGATCAATGAAAGATCATCAACCCATGATCTTTGATACGCACAAACGATAGTTTTATGATCAAGCATCAGGCGCTGATATAGCCAGCTTTTCTGCGGTTTCGTCAGGGAAGTGGATTTTCATTGGCCCAAGTATGTCACATGATTATCACTTGAAAGTTGGCACCTTAATTTGTTATTGTTAGTATAGGCTTGCTATTTTTTTTTTTCATTCATCGATTCTCTTTACAAGAAATCAAATTTCTACGTACAATGAATTAATTTCACTTATGTCTAGTGACAATCCCATAGAAATGCTTGTATGATATTAACTCGGCTTTTCTTGGGATTGTTTCTCTGACTTGATTTATTAATCAGGTAAGCTGTAAATTTTAGTAGCATTCTGTTTTTTATATCAATAGTTTCCTAATGAAATTAAATTTTTTTCTGACAGTTTGATTTCTGAAAGAAATGTATTTTATTAATTTAAAATAATTTCTCCCCTTTGTTTATGAGAATAACTAAATCAGAAGTTACGACTGTAAAAAGTATAATTTAAAATCAATCAAAACTGTATGACAGTGGGATAATTTTTATGAAAACCAATATCTATTTAAACAAAGCAAATAATTATATGTCAATTGAAATATTATAATTTTGTTGAATTTTACTGAGCAAGAGAAGAGAATGTATTAATATCTTATATCTAAAACTTTTGTAAAATTTTGAAATTTATTTGAATGAGTAAACAGTTGTTAACTTGAAAACATATACTTCTGATAAATATGAAAAAGAGTGATATAAATTATAATTATTTTAGAGTCAATATCTTTATATCAAGTATATGCATGATTTATAAATAGCAGATAACCAGATCTTAATGAAAATGTTGTACAAAGAGTATTAAAAAAAATCAAGATTCTTTTTACTTCATTAAACTTAATTTTCTTAATACCAGTATAAGAATTTCTGTATAAGAAATATTTTTTTTATTTGACTCCCTTTGAAGGTATTTGATATTTTGGATTGAATGGAATAAAAATTTACTCAATTATGCTCGTGCGTTTGTATTTTAAGTTCTAAGAAAATTTATTACACCCTTTTAAAAAAATAATATGCAATTAAAAAATATCTAAAACATGCATTTGTAATTTCATAATGATAAACTATCTTTTGATAATTTACGACAAACTTTGAAGTATATCTTTGTACACTTATAATTATAAATGAAATTCTGACCCCAATTATTATGTTCCTAGAAACAACATATGAGCATGGCCTGAATCCATACAATAGCTATGATTATTTAGATTATATGAGTACTATTTTTATCTGAATTTTTTAAATCTACATACAAAAATGTTTATAATTTAACTTTATTAAAAATAAATTTACCAGAGCATGTTGCTTAAAAAAATTTACAATTAAGCATATTAACAAAATTATCACATAAATTTTAATTTTTACTAAATTTTTCCTACTCTAATACATATCAAAATATTTTGTAGATGGTCAACATATAATAACAATACAACATTGGTAATGAAGTGTTTAAAATTTCAATATAAGCTGCTTAGACTTAAAATGAAGGTAATATAAAAAATAACTGCTGTAAAAACAATAGTAATAGTGATGTACTTGAATTTTTATATTTGTAATGAATTTATTTTAAAATTTATTATATGAAATACCTGCATTGGTGTGTAATATGATATTTTTATATACATTGAGCATAAAAATGAGATAAGGAAAAATAAGCAGGTATACAGTTTTAATTTTATGAAAATCTTTACAAAATTAATAGAAAAAATAAATGCAACTATGTATGTTTCATACAAAATTTAATTTAAATATTAATCCTTATAGTTTGGACCAATTAAATGAATAACAATGTTGTAAAGAATTTTTATTTGTACAGAAATGAGTTATTTTAACTAAATTAAGAAAAGAAAATGTTGAGTTTTTTTTAATAAAAGAGTTGATAGTGAAAACTAAAATTTAAGAATTGGTCATAATTCTTTTGGGGTTCTTAGGTTATGGTTTAAACATTAATCTGAATGAAATTCACATTTCATAATCAGCGGTCAAAAGTTTGAATTTCAGATGACTTACATACATGAATTAACTTTTCCTAGCTATCTTCTTCAATTGTAAATGATTGAGCATTTTCTTGAGTTGTATTTTTATCTGTTTTGTTCAATAAATTTAAATTTCTTTCTTTTAATTGATCCTATCATCCCACTGTAGAAGCTTTTAATTATGTGATCTGTATTTGAGAATAGCTGCTTTATCAGAAGTCAGACTTTTTTTTCCCCATTTCTTTTGCTTATTTAAATTTTTTTAATTATAAATAATAAGAATTTTTTTCCTCTGAAGCAATAACAAAAAAGTTTAATTAATTCCCACAAAAAAGAGCATAATGAATTTAATATATGGTGATACAGGATATAAATTTAGCAATACATAACAGAAAAAAGCTTTGGAAAAATATTATTTTGTAGCACAAAAGTTTAAAAAATTTTTTTTTTATCTCTCAATTTTATAAGAACAGGAAATAAAAAAGACATAATAAAGCTGATACAAAAATTGGTTTGCCATAAAATGACCTATATAATTTTTTTAAACACTAATTAATGAAATGCTCTATGAGGTTTACATAATATTTAATTCAAAGAACTTATTCAGTAATATCAGAAAATTATAATTAGAGGCAGGCATGGAAATAGATCATACATTAATATTTTTATAATGCAAAATTCAATCCTGTAAACCCATCACCAGACAAATTCATTTATCGCTTATAAAATAATGGAAATCCACAAAATTTGCTTTTGATAAATTAAAAATTATACTGAAACCAATATAAATATTTAATAAATTTTATAGCTGAAGTGTATACTACAAAATGATATTTTAAAAAGTTTTGAATAAATAAATATGATTTCATGTTTTTTTATATATATAGCAATTGATGATTTGTTTTTATCTCACAACTTTATAACACAAACACTCCATGTATATCAATTTTTAATGGTGATATATAATTCTGAAATTTATGACCAATTACATATATAATTCAAAAATATCAAACTCTACATTCATGATAGATAATTAAATTAATTTTAAATAAACCTAACAACAAAATTTTGTAGAATTGAACAAAACTTTCAAAAATTTTTATGCATCAATATTATTTTTCAAAAATTATACTATAATTTACAATAAACAGATAATAAAATTCTGGATTTCTCTTCAAAGCAAGAATGTTCGATAGATTACCTTAGATAAAATCAAAACATCAAGGAAATAATTTTTATTTTCTTCAAAATACTATTCTAATACTTTTCTTGTAATGAACAAAAACGATCAATTTCAGATTAAATACACGAAAACAAGGATATTCGATTCTTTATTAATCTAAACATTACTAACTTCTCCATCTCTAAATCATCACAATTCGGCAACTACGTCCGAAAAACAGTTGATCTGAATGTGATTATCCGTTGTCGGATTATCAAAAAATGGGGCAAAACTGGGGGAAATCGACGACCGGTTTGGTCTGGAGAATACCAATTTGACCTCTGAGCAGTGTTTAATCATTTTTATTTTTCTTCTTAATATAATGATACAATAAAATTACATAATTCATTAATGAATTAAATTTAAAAATCGGGTTAAGATTTGTTATGTCTACATTTTCAAATAATTTTTGAATAGCCGAATTTAAAAATATTAAGAAGATTCTTCTCAAAATTTCGATCGTAATTCCTGAGATCAAAGCAAACTAAAAATGTTTATTAAATAAAAATAGTAAGAAACAATATAGTATTTTGTAAAATTATATAGTAGTGTATTATATTCACTTTCACTTATACTAATCTTGATGCAAAAGAAGGAGTCAATAATTCGTGCTTTGTAAAGTAAGAACAGAACCTGTAATATATCTGATACATAATTCAGAAATTGGAGAAGCTTCTAATTAGCTTAACCGCTGTGACTTAAGTAAGGAAAGCCGTTTCATTACATAGTTTCCCTGCTTGCAT
This sequence comes from Argiope aurantia, assembly GCA_026543865.1. Taxonomy (NCBI): domain Eukaryota; kingdom Metazoa; phylum Arthropoda; class Arachnida; order Araneae; family Araneidae; genus Argiope; species Argiope aurantia. The sequence goes on along the minus strand of JAPMOR010079994.1, from coordinate 135,194 downwards.
GACCCAGGTTTTTAGAAACTTTATTTCAGAGGTAATACAGAAAGCTTATTCATTGACTTTTTTTTAGAAAAGAGAGTTTTTAGCAGGTAAGAAGAAGAAGAAGAAAAAAAAAAAGAATTTAAGGAAGAAAATTGGACATAAAATGGAGGCTGTTAAAAATTTCAAGTTAGAGTAGACAAAAAGGTCGAATAGGTTTCAGTTGATGTTTTCGCAGTAAGTTCCTCCACTAGCGTCAAAAATTTTGAAGCAATGTCCAATTCGAAATATTTCACGGACTTTCTTCCAAATTTTTATTAGTATTTTCTCAATTTCCAGTACGAATTTGAAGAAAGTGAGTAGGTCTTGTTTACAATTAATATCAATCCGTATACTGACATCTAGTTCTGTAGCGCCATCTCTTGGTCTTTTTCTTTAATAACGGTTGTTTCAATTTTTAAAAAGAAGGAAATACAATTTTTTCTTCCCTTTTGTTAAGGTAGAACTAATCTTGGGGAGTTTTTGACACCCTTTTAACAAGGCTATATGCGGTTCCATTACAGTCAGCGTATTTAGGAATGAAGTTTCCTTCTTCATTTGGACATTTTCTGCAGTCATGAATTTCAACACAGTATACACAACGAACTTACAGTTGACGTCCTGAATTGTGGTGGACAGGAGAAATACTATCTACGAAACTTTTTTACTAGTAAAATATTACAATTGTTTGACTAGTAAAGAATTTAAGAATGAGAAAGTATTTTCCATGTTGTTAATATAAAAAGACACTTTTTCAAAAGTTATCTTTCATATTGTATGATTCTTTTAAATTAACAGGAAAATAATTTTAATTTACTAGCTTAATTTTATTCATCTTTCAGAATATTTTCCAGATGGAAGAATTAATGAACTCTTCAAGCTTAAAATGCAATTTATAATTATTCGATACAAGTAATAATTAATTTGCATACACTCTTATTCAAGACAGAAAAAATAAAAACAATTGGAAGAATACATATTCAATATATCAAAATATTTAAGAAATTTTTTTTCTTAGTTTTCAACCTTTACAATAAATCAAAGACCTATATTTGGTCATGCAACAATAAGTTAAAATAAATTTACTCAAAAAAATATTGCATGATTTTATCGAAACAGAATATCCTTTTACAAAACAATAGAATAACGTAGATATTCATATAGTAAAAATTCATAAAAAATAAAATAAATGTATATCATATATCTTGTAAAATTATTTCGTTATTCCTTACATATAATCAGATTCTTTAGCGCTTGATAACTAAAAGTTAGAAAGATTACAAAAAGTTAAAATATGATGGGTTTTTATTGAAGAAAAAAAAATGAAGGGATGAAATATAATAATGTATATTGAAAACATGCTTCTTGTAAAAATTCATTGAAAACATTACTGCAAAACACATTACGAGTATAATGCGAACGATTTATCAAACTGTAATTTCATTTAAAATATTACTATATTGTTAAAAAGAATCAATTCAGACTATCTTCAGCAGTTAAATAGAAATGTCAGGTACATAGAATACAAAAAATATAGACACATTTTTGCCAAATTGCTTTGGATTAGAAACTATAACTTTTCTATCACAATTATAAAAGGTAATTTGCAAAATATGAATATTTCAGTATTTTATATATAAATGTTAAAATACGGAAAATAAAAGGCTGCCGATAATTTATTCAGCAGCTTTTAAAAAATATTTTCAGCGTTGGAGATTATGGGTTGAAAAGAATGACCATACTCCGTGAAAATTTCATCCTCAATGGCATTTTTCGTTAATAATCAGCCGCATCAAAATATAAAATGAATTGGAATACATGGAGAACGAAGAATGTAGTCTATTAATGGCAATAAAAGCAATCTGGAATGAATTTAGCTATAAAATTTACGCACTACAGCTCCATCATGGAATATACGTTGTAAATGACACTCTGAGGTTAGATGCAATATTCGAATATAAAGGCACTGCGATCACTTGTTAAAACTTTAGAAAAGCTACGGGACAGTTTTCGAAGCTGTGTAACTCTCCCTCGCCCTACGTGAAAGACTATTTTTCAAGCTAAACGGCGACGAGCGCCGTTGTAGATAATATATTTGGAGGTTGGTTAAAGAATATCAGGAAAGAGCTGAGGAAAATGAAATATTATATATAAAATATTTTATATAAAATAGTGGTAGTAACATTAAGTTCATTTTTATACAATATTTTAAACTTTTCTATTATACTTGTTTATAAATATGAATCACTTATATTTACTCGCTAATGTTTGTTGTATTCACTTTTGTCGTTGTTATTTTCTAATTCAATAATATTTCTATGAGCACACTGTCTTTCAACGAATTTCGCAGTTTCTACATTTCCCTTACAAATTAGGGTAGTTTATTCAGAGCTTTCTTCCTCAGTTGAAGCTTGAATTGTAAGTAAAAAGAAAAACTAAAGAGCAAGAAGTCAAGTAGATCTGTTTTCTTTTCTACGAATAAATCTGGTAATGAAGTCCATTACCAGAATTTATTCGTAGAAAAGAAAACAGATCTACTCGACTTCTTGCTCTTTAGTTTTTCTTTTTCTTTTTTGATACCTAGAAGGATATGGACATGATTAGATCTAGCAATATTGAACAGTTTATAGTGTGAATTTTCAAAACAATCTAACTTAATAATCTGTAATCTATCTTGTAATTTAATAATCTGTATGCAATCTAACTTAGTAGGTGATGTAAATGACAGTAAATCTACATATCTTAGGTTTATAATATATTATACATTTGCACTAGACTGTAATATATCTGTACACTTCATATATTTCCAAACCGTCGATTTTTTTCAGTTAAATTTCTTTCTCTCTTCTGTCATTTCGTTCTTATTGTTTAGAATATTATTTTAGTTCTTGATCATATTGGGGGCCCTTGAAACTTGGCGAGTTCGCAGATTGCACAGACTAACTCTACTGCAAAGGGTACCTATGTGCTCTGATTGGTTTAAGCCTTGGCATCTTTTTGGCAATATTTTGCACTCGTAATAGTGTAATTATCGCTTATTTGGCTCACATCTTACGGCTTTCATTAGTTTTTGGAAGATAGAGGGGTAAATTTTAACTATGATCTAATTTTTATTAAAATAATTGTTTTCTCTAAATATTTCTTTTTAATGAAACATTAATTCAAACCAAATAGAAAGCTGTTTCAATCATGAAAAAGGTTTCTATTTCTAATTTATGAAACTAGTAAAAGAATTAACTAATGTTGTTTATGCACAGAAGTATAAAGACTATGTGAATGTAAGTGCGAAATATATGATGCAGCAATTAAACACTTCTTAGTTTTCTATGATTTTCGAGCCACTATTTGATCATTTATGCCGCCATTGAAACTTGTAGCTGAACATTTATTATTTTCCAGTCCACTACATATAGGGGGAGATAATTACTTACTTCCCCAAAACATATAAATATGTGATTTCGTTGCTACTTTTTTTAGTTATATCAAAATAATATTAAGAAGAAGCACAAAAATATTTTTAATAAATTGTAATTTTTATATTTCTTGAATTTAGGTTTCAGGATTTGATCTTTTCTGCTGTATACGTGTTCCAGATTAATATAACATGTAAACCGTAAAAAAAAAGGGTAGTGACCGATAAATGTACATATTTCATTTATTTATATAAAAATACATTTCACAGTAATAAATAATATTAAGAAATTTAATATATTTTCCAAAACTTTTATTAATTATTCCAAAAATTTTATTAAGACATTTTAAAAAGAATTGTTTTAATATTTATTTTTCAATAATTAAAATCAGATATCCCCAACTCCATTTGCCGAAATTTGCACCAGAGGCCGCCTTATCCAGATAAACAATAAATTTAATACGATCAACAACCAAAACGGAATGCAGAAACTATATTAACATTTATGGACTAATTTCTGATCACCTTGTCATCGAACCACATTAAGTAAAGGTAAGGTAAAGAATAACAATCCACTGATTTTTTTGGGGGGGGAGGAATCCAGTTCAATTTGCAGAAAAAAGAACATATTAGAACGAAATTGCACAAGAGAAGCAGTTGTTAATCGTGTCTAGGACGATGTAAGGAAAGGTGCTTCATGTGACCACCCTTATTCACCTGCAAAATTTCAAGTCGATGGACTTCGTGTTCAGCAGCAGATCGTAACTGATCAGTTGAGATGCTTCGCTCATGAAGCGTTACGGAGTATTTTAAGTCATTCAACGTCAAACACCTGCACGATACACCGAACTTTTTAATTGGCCCATAACCAGAAATCGCATAGACACAACACATGACAATGTTTGCAAACGTGTCATACCCTAACCTGTTTTGCATAATGCTTCCTCTTCTTCGCATGCATGCAAATCTCGACATTTTTTTTTGGCTAAAACTGACAGCTTTTTCCGGTATTACATTTTATTACTCATAATTCTTGTTCTGAATTGTTAATATTGTGTCTGTATTCTGTTTTTGTCTTTTATTATGTTAAATTTAATAGTTTTTCGGAAAAAGCGTCCACTAGTGGACATTTTAGAACTATTTTTTTTTCTTTAGAAATTCCGTGAGCTCATCTCGTGTATAGTCTATATACCAAATTTCTTAATTATCCGTTCATCCGTTTGTGTTGTCGGATGCTGTTTATAGGGGAAGTTTAACTATAACCACCCAGTATTTTCAATATTACATTTAAGTTTTTAACAGTTATTTATGCATAAAATTTTTTTTGTAGAAATACAGTAATACCTGTTTATGCATTATTCATGTTTCTCTATATAGACATCAAAATAATTATGGGTATTTTACCGAAATGAAAAAAGAAATAATTTGTTTTCATTGCTTCTCTTATTCCTTTTAAATATTTCTTTTTTTTTAATGATAAAGGTGTATTAATTTATAAATATATTCTTATGTCAAAAAGATAAATAATTTATATCAATATAAAATTAGACTTTTATTTATAACCTGCCATTTCTCCATTGATATTTCATATTCTAAAAGTTTGTGGTGGAGAAATTGTCTTTCAGTCACTTCTTTTTTGTGATACGCGTTATTACGCAGTCTATGTTTTCCTTTCAATGTATTCCGAGTCTTTGACAGTTGAGGATCTAGTGAAAACAAAATCTTATTCTTATTTATTTATTTTGTTATTTTTTTTACTACTTATGAATTTCAATTAGAAATTTGAACTTACAATGACTTTATTCTAGATTTTTAATAGCCTGAAATCTCTTTCAAATAATACAGGGTGGTTGTAATTAAACTTCCCCAATAAACAGAATCCTACAACGGAAACAGATGAACGGATTGCAGTGAAATTTGGTATATAGACTATGCACGAGATGCGCTCACGAAATTTCGAAAAAACAAATTAGTTCCAAAATGTCTCTTGTGAACATTTTGGAACTAATTTATTTTAACGCGAATTACGCGAACATTATTTAACTATTTTAACGCGAACATTAAATTTAACGCGATAAACGACCAAAACGGAATACAGAAACAATATTAATATTCCAAACCAAGAATTATGAGTAATAAAGCTGGGAAAATCTGACCATTCTAGGAAAAAATTGTCAAGATTTGCATGCTTGCGAATAAGAGGAAGCTTTATGCAAAACAGGTTAGAGTAATAAAGGTTTACAGTCTTTGTCATGTCGATGTTTCCGGCTGTAATGATGACAGTATCGTGATACGACATTAATTGACTTAAAAAACTCCATCACGCTTCATGTGTGAATCATCACAACTGATCAGCTACGAACTGTTGTTGAACACACTGTCCATCAACTTGAAATTTTGAGGGTGAATAAGGGTGATCACATGGAGCATGTTTTCCTACATCGTCCTGGACACGATTAACAACTGCTCCTCTTGTGTAATTTTGTCCTACTCTATTCTTGTTTCTGCAAATTTAACTTTGTTATTCCAACAAACAACGTACCGTCACATTCCCTTCACCTTTACTTAATGTGGTTCAATGACAAGATGATCAGAAACTAGTCAATAAATGTTAATATTGAATCTGTATTCTGCTTTGGTTGTTTATTGTGTTAAAATTAATGTTTTTCTGGAAAAGGCGTCCTCTGGTGGATATTTTGGACTTTTTTTTTTTTTTTTCGAAATTCCATGAACGCATTTCGTGTATAGTTCGACATAGCACATTTCGTTGCACTCCGTTCGCCGGCTTGCGTTGTATGATGCTGTTTATATGGGAAGTTTAATTATAACCACCCTGTATATTTACCTTATCTTTCTCATTCTTAGTGCTCATCGTATTCAAATTCTTGAACAAAAATAAAGCGCTTGTATTAATGCAAAATACTTAGGATTCAGCATGTGCCTTAATTATGTTATGTCAAAATTAGATTTGTGCCAACTCTTTGGAATATATTTTTTTAGCAGTTCGTTTAATCACAGCCTGTGTGTGTGTGTGTGTGGAGCTTGCTTATAATTTCAAATCTCATGCGTACTAGTTTTAAACCAAATCATTTGTTGTGTATTTGATGCTACATCATATTCAGTTTTCATTTAACATAAGGAATTAAATTCTTCATATGAATCAGTTTAATAATAACTGATTCAATACTAATTTAATAATGTGGTAGTCAAATGAAACATGAAATATTTCAATGATACAGATATCAAGGCTAAATATTCGTGTTTTCAAAAATGCTTAATATTATTTCACTGTTTTACAGCAAAATGATATGAATAACTTTAACAAATTCAAATGCCATTCCAATATAGTTTAACAAAATTCATCTGAATTATGCAACTGAGATATATGTATTATAATACAGAAATTTATTTTTCATTTATGAGACCGAAGTATCAGACTCATATGTATCCATATTTCTTCGTAATTACATTGCCAGATCTATGTAATTAATAGCACCAATTACGCAACAATATGTGTTTAAAAATATTCCTTTAAAAAATGTATACTGGCGCTGAAATATATATAATACTGCATTAATCAAATCATACTTTTCTCTAAATAAATATAAAGACTTCCAATACCTGTTTATTGATAACATAAAACAAAATATACTTGTCTGTTGTCACAAAAACTCCCCCTGAACAAATAACATGGCACTGCATTTGTTATTCTGGGATACGTTTGTAAGTACATTGAATTACTTTCAAATTAATTGAGGTATTAAATTAAATAATAAAAAATAAGCCAATGATTTGATTGAGCCTTAAATTTTTCCAGAATCATAAGTTTCATATAAATAATGTCATAAACCCACATATAAAAAAAATATTATAGTCAGTCGTTATGTTTAGTTCAATAACATCTTAAAAAATGAATTTCATTAATTCATCTCAAAGGTTTATATAATTTATTATCATCTTAAAATAATTCTAGTGGTAGTAAATTTGAATCTTCTAAGAATTCTTTTGCCATTTTGACTGAAGTTTCTTTTGTATACCTATCAATATAATTTTTTCTCTATCGATTCCGCAGCCTAGAAAATTGAATTTTCAGTTTCTTTAAAAAATTTAAGGTAATTTTATTATTATTCGATAAAAAGAAGTTTATCGAGTTAAATAAGAGACCATCTAAGAAAAAAAATAATGGAAACATATATTTTAAACATAAATTGGAAAATAAAGTATGTAACAAGAAAATTGTTTATTATTATATTACAGATATTAACTTAAATATAGAGAGCACTTTATTTTCCGTTCGAACTCTGGAACTTTTTAAGACTTTTATACACTATTAGAAATAAATCATTTTGTATAAAATATTCAGCTCCAAAACAAAACGCAGCGCCACTTAAAAACAGGAAAAGTTATAGAAATTCCAGATGCTTTTATAGAGATATTTACAAAATATAAATGTAATACAGCTTCTATAACATTATGTATTAAAACAACACTGTCGCTATTCCAGTAAATAAAATAAAATATCATTCCACAATTAGGTTTTCCTATGTTTGCCAAAATCCAAAATCCACGGATTGATATTAATCAATCTGGAGTGGACTCCAAAAAAATAAAAAGGTATAAGATTTCCCCTACATACTGTTGAAGAGTATTTTTTAAAAATTAGATATTGAATATTTTATAGAAAATTTCTATCTCTCTTAATGTAGCCTTTTTACAGTTTTTTCAATATATACATATATATATAAAGAATACATTGTTTAAAATGCCAGTATTGTTTTGAGGACTTCTATTGCATATGTATATATACTAGTATAAATATTTACGGATCGATATTTGCTATATCATTGCAACTTTAATAATTGTTTTTGACTATTTATATATTATGAATGAATTTCGTATTTTTATAAATATATATGCGTAAACGATATAATAACCCAGTCCCTATTTAACTCCTCGTCTTTGATCATTAAATATCGCTACTCGTTACAATGAGTAGTCTAAACATCTTTCTGTCTAACCTATGCTAACATAATCTTTGGTTTCATGTGTATCTGCAGTTAAAAAATAACAACTCAGAAAGTACTGCTACAAAAGAGAAACTAAACGTATTAAGTACTTATGCGAATGTCAGAGAATGATACATATTCTGTTGTATGTAATTCGTTTGTGAACTAGAAATATTTGCATGAATGTTAAACGCAAAAAGAGTTTTAAAATGCAAAACTTCACACTGGTCTGCGATAGGAAGCTGACTGGCTACAGTAGAAAGCGGTCCATAGCTTTTTCTCGAGCCATAATGGCGGAGAGGGTCAGAGTTCCAAGCCTATAAAACTATTTTATTTATTTCTCTCAGTCCCGGCCCAACACACCGGGAAAAGCGTTTTGATACAATTCAGCATATAAATGACTCTAATCCCGAGGTCCTTCTCCCTCAAAAACTGTCATACCTCTGAAATGTACGGTTTGTGATGGGTAGGGATATTGAAAGACATCAAAATCTTAAAATATCACTTTTTGCTTTTAATTTTAAAGAATTTCATTATATATATATATACAGGGTGGTTATAATTAAAGTTTCCCTGTTTAGACCTACGTAGTGTCCGCTCTAGTGGAAGGATGCCGAAGAAACTTGATACTTAGGTTATATGGATCATGGGAAATAGAAATCTGAAATAAAAAAAAAATAGCTCAAATTTTAACCGCTAGGTGAGAAGGCGGCGCATGAAAAACAAAAACCACAATTTGGAATTTAAAAGCTTTATTATTACAATATATGTTCAATGTGCATTCCATTTACGCCAAGCACATGTTCAAAGCATGGCGTGTTCAACAGTGGCACGAAGGGTTTCTCGATCAATTGAAGCAACATGACGTGTTATGCTTGCTTTCAATTCACGCAGAGTCAGTATGCTTCCTCCATAGACACGATCTTTTAGGAATTCCCACAACCAGAAATCACAGGGATTCAAGTCCGGAGAACGATGAGGCCAGGTAGTTGGAAAACTTCTTGAAATTATCTGTTGATCTTCAAAGTGTGCACGAAGCAATGCCCTCGCTGAGCGAGCAATGTGAGGTGGCGCACCATCTTGCATGAAGACAGTAGTCCCTAAATATTCTCGTTCTTGTAACGCAAGAATGACTTGTTGCTGAAGAAGGTAGCGGTAACAGGCACCCGTAACGGAACACCTCTGAGGGCCATAAGGAGTATTCTCCTCAAAAAAAAAAAAAAAGGGACCAAGAATGAAATCAGCAGCAAAACCACACCATACAGTAATGTAATCACGATGTAGAGACTGTTCATGCACATAATTAGGACTTGCAATACCCCATATGCGACAGTTCTGAGTATTAACTGCTCCGTCTAGGGTAAAATGAGTCTCGTCTGACCACAAAATGCTCCAAGGCCATGAATTGTCAACGGCTTTCTGGCTAAAAAAATTCTAGCAAATTGACTTCGTTTCTCCGTGTCTCAGGATTCAGCGCTTCCACATGATGGATCTTGTATGGATACCATTTTACAATGGATTGAAGAATCTTTCGTACTGTAGACCAAGGGAGGGACAAATCACGTGCCACCGCTCACTTGATAAAGAATATTGCGAATCGGACGCTCTTTCGACTACGGCAAGAGCGAGTTCTTCCGCAGTTTCATTTCAAATCCGTTTCCGTCCTCTTCCTTGTACCACACCCAACTCTCCAAATTTAATAATCAATCTTTTTCAAAGCCTGCCTGGACATAGGCCCTTTCCATAAGTCTTTCAAGAGCCGATATTCTCGTAATGCAGCTGACAAATTACTGCTGTTCTGATAAAACAACTTTATCAGTAAAGCTCTTCCTTTCTTCTCTAACGGCATGGTGAGGAATGATTTTGCGGCAGTGTCTACTGGTTTTGCAACTACTCTAAGTTTGCATAACGGCCTTTATCGTAGAGGAAAACTGCCATCTATCGGCCGAAATTTGAACTTACTTTTTTAATTGCAGATTTCTTTTCCCCATAATTCATACAACCTAAGTATCAAGTTTCTTCGACATCCTTCCACTAGAGCGGACACTACGTAGTTCTAAACAGGGTAACTTTAATTATAACCACCCTGTATATATATAATTTGACTTCTATCATTTCCAATAATCAGGGCTACAGTTCATGAAGTGGTGTTGGCACATATTAATCCGAAAATAGTTCTTGATGCGTTTTGAATCAGAAACCAGTTTATTTTCCACTTACATTACTAATTGGTAATGTAAGAAACTAATCACACGTAGAAAATGTCGCTTGTAAACCATCTATGATTTACTTATATGCATCAGTGGGCCGAGGCATGACAGGAATCTGAAAATATTGGTTGCCAAGAGGCAATTTGAGTTCATTCACATATGTAACATATGTATTAATATAAATTTAGTCTTTATAAGGACACATAAAATTTTCAGATAAAAAATAATAATAAATTGGTTGAAAAAAATGTCTAATATAATTTTTTTTTTGTTATTTTATAGGATCTAAAAATCCAACTATATAAATAGGTGGAAACGTTATGAAAATCAATAGATATTACTCAAACTTTATTCACAAATGCTATGAATATAAGGAAGATAATAGTGAAAATTTTGTGACACAAAATGAAATGGTAAAGTTTAATTAATCATAGATTATTTCATTCATACAGCAGAGTTGTTTATATTTGTGCTGTCATTTCATTTGAATAAAAATATTGTAGATATTTTAAATGATTTTGCACATTTGCATGAAGGTAGTACTCGCAGTGTTTAATTAAATCTGCATCATTCTTTAAAAATATTAATAACTTCCAAAAAAATGTTTGTTTTCGGCAGATCTTAAAAATCGGTTGGCACTGACTGCAATTTTTCTTAAAATCTACAAGATGTAAATGTTGCTTGCTGTAAATAGTACTAATAATTTAATTAAAAATAATGCATATTATGAAAAGATTTTGGATAGTATAAATGTAAATGTATTTAAAATTATTATTTGGCATAATAGTATTTGTATGTTAAAATATTATATATGTTTATTTAAAAAAGTATTTAGGATGATTTGCGTATGCATTCGAATTCTGTCAGTACTATTATTAAATATTAGAAAATGCTCCCGTCTAGACGGGCTGTTATCCTGTTAATAATATCTCGGATCCAACTGTCACAGATTAGGTAAGGAAAGTTGTAACAGAAAATATCATGAACAAGGGTGGAGGATTGATCCCTTTAAAAAATATTTTATTCGTAATACATTTCAGATGTAAATGTATAATAGCATTAAAAGTTTTATTTCCTCGAAGGGGGATCTTCTCTATCCATCAAGTTTACGAACTCTCAAATTCTAACTAATAATTAAAATCGGATTAAAACAAATAATGACCCATTAACAGAAAGAAATGCAATGCCAAATATAAAAAAGAGAAATGCTGAAAAAAAATTACTAACGACAAATTCCAAATGAAGTGAGAATATCATGAATCAGCATAAATATGAAATAATTAAAATTCCAATTCTCAACTCATTAACCTTTGCTACGATCCTGCACACACACACACAAATAGAATGTTATGTTTACAATTCCATAACTAATAATTTCTCAATGTTTTCCAAATCTAGATTTCAAATAGAAAATGTAATTCTTTTATATCTTTGATGAATCAAAAATTATGAATGTTACTGACTGCGATTTTCTGGACTGAAGAAATTTCTATCACCAACTTTAATCAATCAGCTGTTTGTAGTCGATACTGTAAAAAGGCCACTTGCAGTACTTCATTTAATGAATACGAAAACGTTAGTAATGTATAGAAATAAAATTAATACTAATGATTAATAATTTTTTAAATAATGTTATATATGATTATTTTTCTATTTTCATAAGAATACATAATAAAAGGTAAGGAAACAATGCAACATTATTTCTTCTGCTTTCATGCAAATTTTAGCCGTCCCCCATTTATCCGAGTATTTCAGCCGAACTTTTGAAAATAAACACACAAAAGTATCATTTTGATGAACAAAAGGAGCCTACAATTGCACATGTATAATTGGAGCAGGAATAATGTAAGCATTTTTTTGTGGTTTTTACAGTATTTATTCATATAATAGTTTTTTAAACTTTCATTTCTTTTGTCAATATTGACGTTAATTTTATACCGAAAATTGAGTTAAAAAGCAAAAAAAAAAAAAAAAAAAAAGTTAATTATAATAAAAAAAATAAAATTGGAAATTATACGGGAAAAAATGATTCAATACAATTTAAAGAATAGTATGCGACTAAGCTAACCAATAAGTTGTTTAAAATATTGTCTTTAAAAATAATAAAAGATAATTGAAATATATGATATCATTAAAAATACAATATAATTGAACAGATGGTTATTATTATAGGAATAATTTTTTTTATTGACATTATTTTTACTTATATAAACAATTAATTTACTAAATAACAGAAACTGCAAAGTACATTCAACCTGATTTCCATATTATTTAACTTTTGTTATTAATAGCAACAAAGAATATTCTTTCTTTTTTAATAATATTATTAAATGGAGAATTATACTAAAGCGGAAGCGCAAAATTGCATTTCTCGAGTGGTAAGAAATTTAGCAAAAGCTGATGCACAAGAACCGCTTCACTCGTAACAAAACGAATTATCTCAGCCTCAAAGAAGAAATGAGTTAGTGCGTGCTCTCGAGGGTCACGATTGAACCGAGACAACAGATCATTTTATACATAAAAAAATACGCAGTAAAAAGTTTTAAATTTAAAATATGTGTTTTGTTTCATTTTCATTGCAAATTAAAACATTTTAATATTTTTAAAATATAATTATTTGCTTATAAGTAAAATTCAGGGAAATTTAATTCAGACATTTAAGTAAAATCAGACATTTAATTAAAGACAGTTAATGAAATTCTGACATTTAATTTATATCAAGGACATTTAATTAAAATTCGTTTGCAGTGGAGAATTATAGAATAGAAGGACTAAATCCATTCGTAGGGAGCGACACAAGGTCTTACAGTTATATAAAAGCACAGACATCGTTACAAGTTGTCAAACTAGGAGTGAAAAATTAGTAAAAACATTTATAAAAATTAAAGTTATGACAACTAAAATATATCAAATACTGATTTTTTTTTCATTTCTTCTTCATTATAATCTCTTTTAAAATAATAAACACTTTTATAATTATAAACACTTTTATAAAGAGCAATCAAATGCCTAACAAATGAAGAACTTCAATAATTAGTCATAATTTTTATGTTCTTAAGGTTTTCTAAGCGTTTGTTGCGAGGCTCCATACTGTTTAGTTACAGGTACTTTTGCGCAGTAATAGATAGCATGTTTTTGGAAAACTATTTTTCTACAAGAGATCACTTAAATAATTGGTTAAGTGTATGTGACATTATTTCCGTTTTTGTAAAATAAATTTCAATCTGTCTTTGAGAATAATAAATTTTCCAAGTGGTTCTACTATAAACATGTCGAACATTACAATTTCAAATTATGTTAAAATAACAAAATGCTATAATTTCAAATTCCAACATGAATGTCTATTAATATTTTATCACAGAATTGCAAAACCAGAGGTAATGCAGAATAAAGCAATGGTTTTAGAGGCGCTCTTGTCGTTTCCGATTATTTCCTTCTATTTGGACAGGCACTGTAGCGCCTCTCGCTCTAGAAAGTTTAGTCTAAATAATTTCCTGAAGTTATGCATTGATTAATGCATTATCTACGGAAATATATCAGATCCAAATAAACAAGCAATACTAAAGCTTTACAATAACTTTACATGATGTCGAATTCTTGATTAAATTCGGTCAGAGAAATGGACTGAGTCATATGCATTCGCATCGTATTAGACGCAGTTTAAGATCAATAAATCTGAGGTATCATTTAAGATACAATAAAATAATTTAAAATTTATCAAATTTTTAATAAATAAATGTTTTTAGTATAACCATACAAATCAACTATAGTCAGTATTCAATCTTTTGGTTAATAAAAGTTGGGAAATGTCCGAAACGTTAAATTTAAACTAGAAATTATTCTGTAAAGAAAGATATTGTATCAATAGCTTCTATTTGCAAACAAATATACCACCACTACAGGACAAATAAATATAGCACTACAAACACACCACTATTTTTATTTTAAAAAGAATAATTATTATTTTCTTCATCGGTATTTGATTCGAGGGTTGTCCTAATTTCCATTACAGTGCGGTAACCAGTGCTGATGATTAAAACGAAAGCATAATTCTTCCTCTAAGTATGCAGAATGCACAGAGAAGAAGGAGATCTCTTACTCTGTGGGTGTAGCGTGTTGCATATTATTATAGGCGTTGCGGTCCCAAATTGTATATCCATAGTAAGGAAGAATCAGTTGCAAACCGTTCTTTTCATAGGTAGGAGCATTTAACGGAAGATGGCACCGGGGATAAGTATTATCTTTTAAATGTTGAGTTGTATCACAACGCTTATCGTGGCGCGTTGTTAACGGAATGGTATTAGTTTCTAAAGGATATGCGTACGAATTAGCTTAAAACATATTTTTTTCAGTAACCTTTCTACTTATTTATCGGATATTAAATGCACATTCCATTTAATCTTATTTATGGAATGATTAATTAATATAAATTCCGTTTAATATTTTATAAGCTTTTCTTTATATAGTGTTTCATTACAGCGAATGCTGGAGAAAAATTACATAGTGTTAATCGTTCAGTACAAATGAAAAATTTCAAACTGTTTATTTTTTTCTGGTGACTTTTACTTATTTTCTACAGATTTTTAATGACTTTTATTGCTGCTTTTACAGGGTTCTGAATTTCCTGATATGTTCCTGAATTTCCTGAATGTTGAAATGAAATAAAAAATCTTTTTGCTTGACGAATATTTTTATCGATACATCTTCAAAAGTGGTGATTTACTGATTTTTTAAAAAAAAATTAATAGTAATTTATAACACCCTGTGGTTGGTTTCAGGCCCTGGGTTAAATAAGGAATCTTAATCGATGCTTGTATACTGTACAAGCTTCTCAATCGCAATAGTTATCTCTATGGGATCGGCGTATCCATCGCAAACTTTACTTTTCACGAGTAGGAACGTTTGCGAGTTCGCAGACTTAAAAAAAATCAAGATTTTTTTTTACTTCATTAAACTTAATTTTCCTAATACCAGTATAAGAATTTCTATGTAAGACCTATTTTTTACTTGACTCCCTTTGAAAATATTTGGTGTTTTGGATTGAATGAAATAAAAATGTATTCCATTATGCTCGTGCATTTGTATTTTAAGTTCTAAGGAAATTTATTACTTCCTTTTAAAAAAATAATATGCAATTAAAAAATATATAAAACATGTATTTGCTAAATTTCATAATGATAAACTATCAATTGATAATTTTCGACAAACTTTGAAGCATATCTGTACACTTAAAATTATAAATGAAATCCTAATCCCAATTATTATGTTCCGAGAAACAACAAATGAGCATGACCTGATTCCATACAATAGCTATGATTATTTAGATTATATGAGTACTATTTCTATCTGAAATTTTAAAATCTAAATACAAATATTTTGTAATTCAACTTTATTAAAAATAAATTTACCAGAGCATGTTGCTTAAAAAATTTACAATTAAGCATATTAACAAAATTATCATATAAAATTTAATTTTTACTAATTTTTTCCTACTCTAATACATATCAAAATATTTTGTAGATGGTTAACATATAATAACAGTGCAACATTGGTAATGAAGGGTTTAAAACTTCAATATAAGCTGCTTAGATTTAAAATGAAGGTAATATAAAAATTAACTGTTGTAAAAACAATAGTAATATTGATGCACTTGGATTTTTATCTTTGTAATGAATTTATTTTTAAATTTATTATACGAAATACCTGCACTGGTGTGTAATATGATATTTTTATATACATTGAGTATAAAAATGAGATAAGGAAAAATAAGCAGGTATACAGTTTTAATTTTATGAAAATCTTTACAAAATTAATAGAAAAAATAAATGCAACTATGTATGTTTCATACAAAATTTAATTTAAATATTAATCCTTATAGTTTGCACCAATTAAATGAATAACAATGTTGTAAAGAATTTTTATTTGTACAGAAATGAGTTATTTTAACTAAATTAAGAAAAGAAAATGTTGAGTTTTTTTTAATAAAAGAGTTGATAGTGAAAACTAAAATTTAAGAATTGGTCATAATTCTTTTGGGGTTCTTAGGTTATGGTTTAAACATTAATCTGAATGAAATTCACATTTCATAATCAGCGGTCAAAAGTTTGAATTTCAGATGACTTACATACATGAATTAACTTTTCCTAGCTATCTTCTTCAATTGTAAATGATTGAGCATTTTCTTGAGTTGTATTTTTATCTGTTTTGTTCAATAAATTTAAATTTCTTTCTTTTAATTGATCCCATCATCCCACTGTAGAAGCTTTTAATTATGTGATCTGTATTTGAGAATAGCTGCTTTATCAGACGTCAGACTTTTTTTTTCCATTTCTTTTGCTTATTTAATTTTTTAAATATAAATAATAAGAGTATTTTTTTCCTCTGAAGCAATAACAAAAAAGTTTAATTAATTCCCACAAAAAAAGAGCATAATGAATTTAATATATGGTGATACAGTATATAAATTTAGTAATACCTAACAGAAAAATGCTTTGGTAAAATATCTATGTAGCACAAAAGTTGAAAATAAAACAAATCCCTGAATTTTATAAGAACTGGAAATGAAAAAGACATAATAAAGCTGATACAAAAATTGGTTTGCCATAAAATGACCTATATAATTTTTTTAAAACACTAATCAATGAAATGCTCTATGAGGTTTACATAATAATTAATTCAAAGATCTTATTCAGTAATATCAGAAAATTTTAATTAGAGGCAGGCATGGAAATAGATCATACAGGAAAGTTTTTATAATGCAAAAATCAATCCTGTAAACCCATCACCAGACAAATTCATTTATCGCTTACAAAATAATGGAAATCCAAAAATTTTATTGATAAACTAAAAATTATACTGAAACCAATATAAATATTTAATAAATTTTATAGCTGAAGTGTATACTACAAAATGATGTTTTAAAAAGTTTTGAATAAATAAATATGATTTCATGTTTTTTTGTATATAGCAATTTATGATTTGTTTTTATCTCACAACTGTATAACACAAACACTCCATGTCTATCAATTTTTAATGATGATATATAACTCTGAAATTTATTACCAATTACATATATAATTCAAAAATATCAAACTCTGCATTCATGATAGATAATTAAATTAATCTATATCTATACTTATAATAAAGCTCAATGTGTGTGTGTGTGTGTTGGCGCTCTACAGACCAGACCATTCAACCTACAGCTACCAAATTTCGCACGTGTATACCTTGGAGGCCGGGAATGTGCACCTGGGGGTTATTTTTTCGAATTTTTAACTTGAATTTTATTTATTTAAAAATTAAGCGAAAGTTTGACGTGTTTCTGCTATAACTGCCGAAAATATTACCGCATAAAAAAGATTTTTACATGAAGTTAAAGATGAAAAATTTATCTTTTAAATGATACTACTGTTTTAATCTTAAAATTAAATTTCTATTTATAATGAATTTTTAAATAAATATTTTAACTATGTTTTTCAATAATTTTTTTCGTCAAAAATAAAAATGAGGATTAAGCACGTTTCGCATTCATGAGAAAAAAAATAGCTTTTTTCAAAGTGTTGCCATCACATTGATTAAAGCTCTAACTGAAAATAAATTAAATCTTTTTGGAAATGAAATCTGCAAAAATATAATTTTCAGCAAGTGTCTGTAGGAAATGAAACAAATATGAAATATTATATTTTCTAAAAAATAAATTCAAGAAAAATTATTTTATGATCTTTTACACTCTTTATACAGGGTGTTTATTCAGTCCCGGATCCATTTTGATATTTAATGACTCATAAAATAATGAAGATGTAAACAAACTTATGGCATTTATTGATGGAATAACTCATATATTTTCCTTTTCAGGTTTGAATATTTTTACTTTTGTAAATATCGTCTGCGCGTGTTTTTAATTTCAGATAATTTCATTTTCCAGTCTAAATATCTTTACTTTTCTAAATATCGTCTGCTTATTCATTGCATTTTTCTCTCTTTTGTTTTTGGCAACTATTGAAATGTTATGTTTACTTTTGATGTGTTTGTTCTATGTAGTACTTTTGTATGTGATGTTTTATTCGATCGGATATTAAGGAGAATGCATACACCACAAGAGAAAGCATAGATTTTATGGTGGTCATAGAGTTAATTTCCAATTAACTAAATCACTGACTTTTAAGAGTTAATTTCAAATCACTTAAACTGACTGATTTATGAAGATTTGAATATCACTATTCAATAAAAAAAGGATAATTTTAGATTTTTCATCGATCGTTTCAAAGAAAATGCGCCAATAAGCGCGCAGGTTTCTCAAGATTAATTGGCCTAAGATTATGAAAATGGTGAGTTTTTCTAAATTTTTAACATTTAAAACTTCATAAATAAGTCTTAGTTGATCTTGGAAAATAGAAACATTCATTCATTTATTTAAAATTTGGTGTGTCCAGAATATTTATCAGAATATGATACCTTACTGCATTAAATTTAGACTTCATAATTTTTGAAATATATTTATAAGCAGGAACAAAATATTATTATTGATTTCATTTCAATCCTTTTGAAAGCAAAACTAAAAACTGAATTTTATACTGAATCTCAGAAATTTTTGTTGAATTATTGTTTGAGATATTACATAAACTATGAAAAATATTTTGTAGTTAACATAAGACTTAAATACCGAGCAATTCTGTTTGCAATACTCATATTCAATAATAATAATAATTAATAAATAACAATAAAGATGATAAATAAAATAAAACGATTGGTTTTATTAAAAAATATCTTAATATTAATTGCAATTTCGTCATTTACATTTTTAATTAAAGTTGAAGTTTTACCGGAAATGGCAACAAATAAGCAAAATATATATAGTAAATTGAACGAAACGATCTAAACAATATAAGTTTGGTATGACTATCAAAATTTGAAGATTAAAAATGTTTTGTTTGAGAATCCTTTAAGAGACCAGTTACTTAAAATATTTAATTGAAAATTGTAGCGAGCAGTAATACTGGCGAACCGGCTGGTCGCCAAAGGCGGCTAGTTTTAAATAAACCTAACAGCAAAATTTTGTAGAATTGAACAAAACTTTCAAAAGTTTTTATGCATCAATATTATCTTTTAAAAATTATACTATAATTTACAATATACAGATAATAAAATTCTGGATTTCTCTTCAAAGCAAGAATGTTCAATAGATTACCTTATATAAAATCAAAACATCAAGGAAATAATTTTTATTTTCTTCAAAACACTATTTTAACGGCCGTATTCACCAAAACGGTTGCTAAACAACGGATCGTTTAACCAATGATCAATGACAAATCATCAAACAGTGATCATTGGTATGTACGAACGTTAATTTTATGACTAAGCATCAAAGGCAGCTTTTCCTGCTTTTCCCCCCCGGATTTCTATATAAATCACATGATTATCAGCTGATGGTTGTCTCTTTTTCATGTTTTTATTTCTATTTTGTTTCTTTCCGAGATGTGTATAAGAAATGTGGGGTGATCAAACGAGAAAACAATGTGTTGTCTAGTCATAATCTCATCGATTTGCTTACAAGATAGTATTAAGCTTTTCGTGAGATTGTTTCTCTGATTATACATTTATTAAGCAAGCATATTTTAAATTTCCACTGTATTATGTAACTAAAAATTTGAGCATTTGCTGTCCTTTGAATTGAGAATATGCATATTAGCTGTGTTTCGAATAGTTTTCCAATGAATTGAACTTTTACAAAAGGTCTATCTGAAAATTAAATTTCTAAAAGAAATGCAGATTATCCAAAATGAGTTCATTTACACATGGAAATATTTAAACGTTTTTATATATAATTATAGAATATATACATAAACAATACAAAAAACAAACTGCTGCAAACTGATTTTAAATGTGAGGAGTTCACTGAAGTTTCTTCTAAACAATGAATATAACAAAATTTGAATTTTGAGTAAATTATCATTAACTGTAAATCATATTTCTGAGAAATGTGACGAATATTTGAACAAGTAAAAATAAAGCATAACTTTCTTCATTTATCAATTATAAACTAGTTAAAAGTTTGAAACTTGGTAGATTTGTTTTTCAGACTTCAGCATTTTTTACAAAATATGGCATTTATTTCTTTGATTTGTTAACATCAAAATTTTATTAGTTGAATGGTATTACCAGCAAATCATAATATTGATCTTTGTTCTTATTTACGATCTTTCCATGTTCTTTAATATATATTGTAATGAATTATAATCATACAAATTGTTAAAACAAAGCAACTCCCTTGCCTTTGGTAAGGAATTCACAAAATGTTTATAACATTTTTGTTTAAAGTGTTTATTTTGTTAGAGTGCATTTTAATGAGCAATGGATTAGTATCTTGAATTTTCAATACAATAAAGGGGGGAGGAAATGTAGTGTATAAATTCTTGCTTACAAAGTATTATGAATTTCATATTAGTAAATTAGCTTCATTTACACAAAACATTTAAATTTCCTAAGGCTATTTTAATTGCAATTAAAAGCAGTCATATCTATGACAATCCCATGTAATTACTTGTATGAAGTTCATAACGTATATTACAAATTTTTCTTTATTTGACTTTCAGCATTTATTTTTTAACAAATAAGTTTTAAATTTCCTCAATATGTTATATTTGAAAAAAAAATAGTAATATTACTTTTGGTGTCAATATTTAAATATGTATTAGCTGTGTTATGCTTTTATTTCTGAAGAAAAGCAAATATGGAAAGATATGCTTATTAATTATCAAAATATTAAATTTTTATATATATAATTGCTAAAAAAGATATAAATGTCAGAATATATACATATTAGAAGAATATATACATTCAGAATATATTCTGCAAATCAGAAGATTCAAATTATAAACATCAGTCAGTGAAAATTGTATGTGAATATTGAAGTCCAACAGCTATTTTACCAAAATAAATATTCATGCAATAAATTTATATAATATATTGTTATTGTGGAAGTGAAGAAGCTCATTTATACCTCATATCTAAAACTTTTTGTAAACAATGAATTTAACAAATTCATTAAATTTGAACGAGCTAATCGTTAGCTTTCCTTTTAGCATAAGTCTCTTTCGAGCATGTCCTGAGCTCCCCAACTCTGGAATTTAAAGAAGAAGAAATTGAGTTGGAAAAACTGAAAACTGTTAAAATTCTGGCAGATATGGAAAAGACTTCTTTTAATGACTGGTATTATAAATATTTTTCCAATTATCAAAGTATAGTTCGCATGATTGGTTGAATTCTTCTTTTTAAGAATATTTGCATTAACCCCAAGTCAACTATTCTAGGGGAATTATCTAAAATGGAATTTGAAGAAGCTGAAGTGTGTATAATACGGATGATCCAAAGATAATCTTTTCCTACCAAAAATGATGATAGATTAAAATTCCTTGGAACTTTTCGTGACGAAAGAGATATACTAAGGTTGAAAACTAAAATTATATACATGAAAGACGAAGATTATTTTCTGAAGCCTGCAATCCTTCCATCGAACCATGAAGTAGTGAGACGATTCATCATTTACACCCATGAAAGGAATTGTCATGCAGGAATTCAGATACTTTTAAATTTGCTTGGAGAGAAGTATTGGATTTTGCAGGGGAGAAAGTCTGTAAAAAAAAAAAAAAAATCCTTTCTAAGTGTGTGACTTGCAAGCTGTTCAAATCTAAACCAGTTGTAGTTCCTTTGCTCCTTTGTCTAGTGATAGAGTAACACTGTCAAAGGTCTTCGAAGTGTCCGGTGTAGATTATGCTGGTCCTCTCTATTTGAAGTGAAATTGTAAGGCATGGATTGTTGTATTTGCCTGCGCCGTCTATCGTGCAGTTCATTTTGAGTTGGTTCAGTCACTTACTACCGATGCATATATTCAAGCTCTCATTGCCAGAAGAGGCAGAATTTCCGTTCTATATTCGAATAACGGCACGAACTTTGTGGGAACCAGCAGCAATTTAAAGGCATTGGATCGGGAAAAGATAGCAGTGTACTCAACAGCTCGGAAAATTATTTGGAAATTTACTCCTCCCACAGCAGCTTGGTGAGGTGGATTTTGGGAGCGTATTGTAAGAATGCTTAAAGAACTTCTGCGCAGGGTGCTGGGTAAATCCAACGTCGGCTATGAAGAACTCACCATGATATTGTGTGATTGTGAATCAATAATAAACGCTCGATCACTTACTTATCTTCAAGAGGATCCAAATGAGTTGGTACCATTGACACCCGCAATGTTTATTCATGGTGGCAACAACAGCGAAACTCCAGATCTTGATAGTGCAGACAGATCTTCCTTGACAAAACGTGTAAAATACTTGCAGAGATTACATGAAAATCTCAGGCAACGATTGAGAAATGAGTATCTTGCTCTTTTTGTCCACAGAGGAATAAGAAAAAATGATGTTTTGAATGTTGGAGACGTTGTTCTTATTGGGCATGACAATGTCAAATGCATCGATTGGCCCCTTGAAGTTATCGTAGAGGTTTTTCCTGGAAAAGATGGAGTCCCTAGAGTTGCGAGATTAAAGACTTACAAAGGTGAAAGAATCCGGCTCTATCCTTTGGAAGGGTCCGCCAAAACTGATGTTGATGTCTTGAAGACAGGTAGAAAAACTGATGCTGTTGTTTCGAAGGCAATTAGACCAACTGACCCTTCTTCTGAGAATATTGATACTGTTGGAATGCGGCGCCATCCCAAAAGTAGATCAGGAAGAAACATACAAATTCCACGTAGATTAAACTTGTGAACATTAAAAATATGAACTTTTTTATTTTGGAATTCTAAATGTTATATAATGTAAGTTGCAAAGTTCAGTCTATAAATGTATGTAGTATGTAAACTGAGCAGAATTTACAACTCAACTCAGCTGTAAAACTTTTTTTCTAGGAATGGCAATGTCTTTTTGTCAACACAAGAGAAAAATAAATACCAGTAGTGCTCATGGTAGCTAGATGTTTCTCGTATTGTTTTTTACGATTTTAGTGCGTCTCATTCATTTGTAAAACTGTGAGTTCATTTGAGTGAGTGCAAAAAGGCGTCCGTGCATAATTTTTGACTTGCTAGTAACAAATATTCTAAAAGCACTGCAATTAATAAAACAACTAATAAAGTAAAATTCTGGCGCAAAATATTAGTTTTAACGTAATATTTCAATTAATTTGATATTTTAGTCCACTAACTTAACTAGAACAATTTTCCTCTAAAGGCGATTATTATATAATATCGTAAAATATTATGTACGCTATACTGAAAATTCTACTTTGTACAAAGTTGGCAAAAATTGTGGAAATTATTCTGTGAACTCTACTTTTATCAGTTCTTTGATAGAACTAGCAAAGACGGTGTCAAAAATTTTCCGATAAAGGGACAAACAGTAGTTCTCTATTATATCATCAAAATATCACACAATAATTAATTTCACATTGAAGTCAAGATAATTTTGAATTTAATAGCTAATTTTATTAAAATTCATAATTATTTGTAATAACTATCTATTTGTGTGGTTTTGAATCGTAAGAATCGTGCAACCAAACGACGTTTAATGAGCGAAAATAAAGCTGACTAGCTCACTCTTGCAACCAGCTGTTAGTCCATGGTGTATTTATTAAAATAATTGGAAAATTTTAAGAACCATTCTCCCAGGTATAACCACTGGAATAGATTTCGGCAACTTTTATTTCTTATAATGTTAATGACACCAAGATGGGTCTGTGGTCGCCTGCTCGCAACCAACGTCCATTTTTGACAGAAATCTTAGAAACTCTACATCACTGTGGGAAAAAAAACCTTAGCAGAATTTCCCGGTCACAGGCGTTAAATAAAATATCTAACATATGGGTTTCACTAATTTTTATTTCATATGAAAGATCATGACTAGTAGGATAGTTCCTTACTCCTCCACAGCATCATCATGAATCCCTTGCGCCCTCCACATTCGTTTTCGAAAGATATCGCAATATGTTATTCGGACAAAGGCCTCAGTCTCAACAACTGGAAAGATATCAGTCAATTTTTGTAGTCAACTTTGATAGAGTAGCTACGCATTCAAAATGCCTACTACTATTATACAATGGCAATTTTAAAAAGCATTTTCATTAATGATGTCATTGGAGGCATCTACAATTAGTAAAATTTATTTAGTCACATCGAACAACTTCAATGAACTGCATTGCACAACAAAGGCATAATAAAAGCATAGTTTCATTAATGTAAAATTGATTGCCCGTACGAATACCAGAGGAAAACTAATAAAAACCAACAATGTGTTGTTAAATTCGTAAACTTATTTTCATTGAATAAAAGTAGTTGAAACTAATAACTCTAGTTGAAGCTGACATCAAATTTAAGAATGGTCGCTGTTAGCGTCATCTAAGCACTGGAAAAATCGTTGAAATGCCGCATTGAGAGCGAAATGTATCTCCAGATTAAACTACAGCAAAATTTATGATATTTCTTTCGTTATCAGAAGAATTAATTGCTTTTAAAAAGAAAGAATGTAATGAAAAATTTTGAATTACATTTATTTGTGGTTTGTAGTTGAAACCGAAATATACATGTTAAAATTTCTGAACTTTTAGTGATTTACTATACGAATACAATACTACTATGAAAATAAAAACTTTCAGTTGAAGTACCACTATGAAAAGAAATTGTGCTAGGTTCATTTTTTGCATCTGAATGACTTGAATACAAGTCTCCATTCTTGTATATGGAACTGAAAAAGACCTTTTCCTAACTCTATTAGTCTCCACGTCACAGGGCAATAACAACATAAGGTCTCCAAATCATCATTATCATGAAGATAGCCTTGCTCCGCTAAACTACCACTTTCCAGACATTAATACAAGTAAACTTTCCTGATAAACTTTTAAATAACTTGCCGTCTTTCACGGTGAGAGTATGGAAAAACTACCTCTTAGCCAGCATCTCTTAAGTACCGCGTTACAGAAGTGTTTAGGGCATGCATCCCGAGTAAAAGTTCCGAATGGGAAACACAATGGCTACTGATACGGAAGATGTTGGCACATTTGGATGGGAAGTTGTGGTGATCTGATGTTGTCATCAAACCTGACAGTTAATTCATGAAATCTTAAAAATAACCAACAAACAATAAAATATTCAAAGAGATCTTCACTATATATATATTTTAAGCATGTCTGAAATATTATTAACGTTTTAAAAATGGAAACTTTTCATTTTAGTTTTTTAAAAACAATCGGTTTCAATATCTGTAAAATATATTTAAAAATTTTCCATTATGCCTATAGACAACCATTCTCATATACTTTACTATTTAATTTACAATTATTAATGATATAATAAAAGTAATGGAATGAAAATTTCATCTGAGAGTATTTGAATAAGTGTTATTTTTTAATGGAAAATGCAAAATGTCTTTCAACATTTGAATGAAATTAAATTTGTTAGACAAGCTATCAGAAATATAAAGAAGCAGTCTGTCTTCATATACTGTTGCAGTTTTCTGTTGTTAGGTTGTAGAAACTCTTCTCTCATAATTTAAAAAGTTCTAACATTATTGCAAAAATGATCTTGAAAGTTTTGATATTTTACTGAATTTCACCCATGATT
>JAPMOR010079994.1:43118-108940 GCA_026543865.1 Argiope aurantia | reverse complement strand
ATCTTTGAATGCCTTATTAAGCTGGAAAACCATATTCACATCTAGTATTCAAATTACATTAAAGACCTGTACCATCCAGATTTTTTTTTGCTTTGTGCAGAAAGGTCTTATAATTTTTTTCTTAATGGCTGCTCTTGATATTTTTCCTTATAATTATACACTTTTATGTTGATAGAATTATAAATTTTTATAAGGTTTTCTTTTTTTAGGTGAACTTTTGCACATTACCAAGATATTTCTGATATGTTTTGAATATTGTATATTTGTATGTATATGTAAATTTTTGGCTGAATGTTAAAAACATAGCTGGCATTTAATTGAATGTATTCTACTTGTATGTTCTTATAAATGCCATTATTATATATAAATCCATTTTGGCCATATAATTCTTTATTGAAACAAAATTTTTTAAACATTTCTACATTTACATTTTTAACGCAATTCTATTTAAAAAGAAAAGGTTGCTTAAAATTTCATTGTTTGTATTCATCTATGAAAATATTCATATATTAATATATATTTCCCATTTCTATCTTTGTTTATTTTATAAACATTTTTTATCTGGTACAAAATGTTAAATGTCTTTCACTGGTTAAAGTAAATTCTACTGGCAAAGGCTTTAAAATTTAAATAAATATATATATATTCAGTCTATCATTTTCACATATTTAAGCACATTTTTGTTATTCCAGTTATATTTCTATATTTGGAATTTAAATGCAAATGTATTTTCAAAATGAGTTTGCATAAGTGATCATTGTTAACATTCATCTTTGAAAATATTGAGGGATTATTATATGTAAACATATATTTTACTTCGAGAATAAATAATGATATAAAAGTACATATTGTGTAAATGTATTATTAGTTTTTAGAGCTACTACACTTGTATATAATTTTTTTTTTTGTTCACTGATAATTGATAATTGTCCATTATGTTCATATAAGAAAACCATTTCTTTAGTAGTTTAATTTCATAAAGTAAAAAGTAGTAATGAAATCAAAATTTTATATCTCAGATTATTTTGAAAACTTTTTTCACTGTTTAAAACTTCCTGGCATTGATGGATATAATACTTTTTACTGGCATATAATACATAATTTCTTCATTACGCACATAAACATTCATTTCAGCATGTGTTATTTTCATAAAGTAAATAATTTTAAGAATATTATCTCAAAATTATTTAAAATCTGTTTTTTCTAGAAGAATGCAAAAAGTCTTTCTCTATTTAAATTGTGATAAATTTTATTGGCAATGAATCAAAATTTTCAAGAAATATCCTTTCTTCCAACCTAAGATGTTTGTTCCTTTTTGTATATTTGAAATTTAATTAATTTTTAATGCTTCTATAAGTGCTGGATGTGTTTCTATATTCATTTCTCCATTTTAAACTTTAACACACATCTATTTTAGGAAAGTGCTTGCATAAGTGGATCATTTTTAATATTCACTTCTGAATATATATTTTGAGTGATATATGTATATTTTAATTTGAGAATGAATGATATCAGAATTAAAATACAGATTAAGTAAATTTAATGCATCAGAAAATTTTAGAACTGCCACACATTAATGGATATAGCATTCATTTCTAGCAGATAATAGATAATTCTCCATTAAGCTTATACACATCCATTTCAATATATTTTGATATTTAATTTGCATTTAATGATAATATAAAAAAGTAATATAACGAAAATTTTATATCAGATTATTTCAAGAAGTGTTATTTTTTGGTGCTGAATATTAAATGTCTTTCTCTAGTTAATTAAAATTTAATTGGATAGGTAATCAATCCGAAATATGATGAAACTTGCAGTCTTTCGTCTTCATGTATTTGTACTGATCTTTAATGTTATGTTTTGAAATCATTTCTAAATTTTATAGAGATTTTATTCTTCTTTTCATTGAAAAATGGTGGCATAATTTTGGAAATGTTTTAGGAAGTTTTAATATTGTACAGATTTTTTTTTTTTTTTTTTGCTGCAACATTCAATAAAATAGCATTTTAAACAATTATTTTCTTATTTTTAATCACACTTTTCTAGTATTGGTTTGGTAATATAATTTTAAATTTATCTTGAATCATTCTTTGAAGAAGATTGCACTAAATGTTTTTTTTTTTTTTTTTTTTTTTTTTACCTTTGCTCTAATAATTTAAAAAGTATTTCTTTCTGCTTTTCTTCATATTTTATATACTACATATAAATTTTTTCATTTGTGTTAATTTTAATGAGTGATTGCATTTTTGTCTAAAAAATATCAATATACTTTTCTGAAATTTCTAATCATTTTTGTATTTTTTCTCCCTTATTCAATATTTTTTGTAATTTGATTATTGTAATGTTTATTGAATCTATTTTTAGCAGATTAAAATTAAAATTTACACCTTTAATGGGTTCTTCTCATAATATTCAAAATGTTCTGATATTTGCTTTAAATGAAATTTAGTAGCCTCATTTTCTATCCTCCTTCAGTGACTTATTATTTAAGGTTCAGGAATCTTAGGAATGTAGCAAGATTCCTTTTATTTTCTATTTTTTTTTAAATTATTATTATTATTGTTCCATTCTAAACAATCATTCAGGGTTCATTGCTAATTATTGTAATTCATGTTACATCTTTGAATGTCTTATTAATCTGGAAGCTACATTGACATCCAGTAGTCTAAATGCATTAAAAGCTTGTACACTCTTGACTTTATTCCGCTTTCTATAAAAATGTCAGAATGTTTTTTTTTAATAGCTGTTCCGGTGACTATAAATATTTTTCATTATAAGTATGCTCTTTGATATTAATGTCCTCCTTTTATTTATATATATGTATAATGTCCATCTCCTTTTATTTATATATATATGTATATATGTATAAACATATGTTTTTGGAGCAATTTCATGGCAGAAGAGAGAATATATTTTCCCGAGTTATATATACTATGAGATTCTAATAGGAATTTCTTTACGCATGTCGATTTAGAATAGGGAATTATATGGATCTTTTAAAAGAATGTGTTAGATCGATAAATATTTATCAGCTCACTTAGTGTGGGAACTTGTCAATGTCAGCAATTTTACAGAGCTTCTGTTGCATTAATTAACCAAAAAAGGTGGATTTGAATCAAGAAATAAGAGAACTTTTAGAATGAAGTTAATATGGGCCCAATTAAGATGAAAACTAGGAAATTAATTAGAATTTAATTTTGAATGTAGAGATATCATTACATATATATATATATATATATATATATATATATATACACACACACACACAAATAATAATAATAATGTAAAAGACATACATATACTACTTTTTTGACTTAAGGCATGTTATGGAAACTCTGGATATTGAAATAAATCCTTTGTTAAAATATATAAGTCTTAGTAATAAAGTTAATATCTATAATAATATGCAAAATTATTTCACACATTTCATTAAATTCTGATATCAAGATTTACTTATAAAAATGTTTAATAATATACCTAGCACTCTGTGAAAAATTTAATGCATTTTACGAAATATAAAAAAATATAGATTTGAATAAAAATTCGAAAGATTTTATATAAAAATGAATTAACAAATTAATTTTAGTATGGCATGTAAAACTGCACTTTTCTAAAACTTTAGTAAAAATTATTTATATACATATAAAAAAAAAGAATGCATCAATTTCAAAAATTTTTGTTGTTAAAAATTCGCGTTCTTTATTTAGGATGTAAAAATGGGTATGATTTCATTGAAGTCGGATTATACTCAAGAGAACTAAATAATCTTTTTTGTCAAAATAAAGCTCCGAGATATGAAAATATAATATTTAATTAGCAAAAAGATCTTTTGCAGCTTGCACTTAATATTGCTATCTTCAATAGTATCAGCAAAGTTGACTCACAGTTTAAAAGTAAAGAAATGTGTGTGTGTGGTAAAAATATCCGAATGATGTTCGGTTATTTTATCTACACCCATTTAAAATCATAGTATAGATTTTTGTGGCTAATAATTTCCATGATAGGTCCCTTTTTTCAATAAAAAATTATTTCAAAGTTTTCGTATTTTAAAGCATTAGTCCTAATTCCATAAGAACTGTCACTCTTAGTAATATATATATTTTTTCTGACTAATATAAATTCTGATGAAAATAAATGAGATCATCTATGCTTATTTACATTTACTCCGCGATTTTTAACCCCTTTCCTGTAGGCACTCCAAATAAAAAGAATTGGGAAAATTAGTTTTATTATGAGTACTGCCCATTCTTTATTTGATCTTGAGATGTATGTCTCGGTTATATCAATCATAAACATACATCCTAATATTCATGATTCGATTTTCAGGTACGTAGTTTCCGATAATCTGTTTTACTCCTCATGTACCTGAAACTAGCTTACTTCTGAAACACATTGACTCTCTTATTGAAGGATTTTTAAATTTATATTATCTCTAGTTATGCTGTAATCGAGTATTCCTTGCTTCTGTGAACATCGAAAAGCTTAGTTATTTCTTTTCACATGAATTCAAAAATTTTGAAATCTCTACCTCTTGCTTTTCATTAAAAAAAAACAAACAAAAAACTGTTATCTAATATGTTGTTATATTTAATACTGTTTAACACATGCAATACCATAAGCTCTATGGCGCAAGCTTTATAACCATACATTTCTAACAAGCCCTTTTTCTCAATTAGGGAAGCCTGTTGCCTTTGAAAGGTTCTAATTTTCTCTCATTTTACTGAAGCCGTTTTAATTTTTTAAAATCTTGGGAATCTTATTAAAATTTTTCTTTTGAATACAACGAATTGATTCCTTATTTTTGTGCCCGCTAGCACTTCGTCCAAGGCACGTGTCTTGTTTGCCCCTTCTAGTTACACTTCTAAGCACAAGTGCAAAATTCAAAACTTCAATCTTGTGTTATTTGATCATCCATGTAACAGTACATGGACCTCACGAAAGTTCTATGGATACCACTTATTAAGTTGAAATGTACTCTAAACTCTCGTTTTTGGAATATTGAGCTCTGAACTGAATGCTCTAATTCCGGAATGAAGGTAACTTGAAAAATGGAGATAAAATGTCAATCTCTATGTAATTTGTATAACGCTTCTTTTTCCTTGATACTTCCCGGAAATATTTTCCTTGATAATTTTTTGTCGCTAACCATTCTTTTATAAATACTTCCTAGAATAATGCAAGAAATTCTGAAATCGAAATTTGTTTCTTCTGTAGTTAGCCTAGCATTACGATACCCACAACGGCGGACTGGCGAGATTACCAGCTGGCCTGATGGCAAGTGATCCCCTTACACTTAAGTTAATATAGCCCCTAGGATGCGTGTGTTGGCTCAAAAGTTCTCCATATCGAGTTATTAAAAGTTAATTTTGTAGCAGAATGGAACTTGGTGATAGTGAACAAAATAAAAGGCTGCACAATTTGTCTTCTTTACGAATATCAAAAAGTGCTGCTATCAAATCCAAATTTGTATTAGACACTGGTACTATCATATATGAAGTTTTGAATCAAATTGTGTCAGAGTACATTTTAAAAACTTAGAGTATAAGATGACATTTTGATTAGATTGCCACCTAATGTCATCAAAAATGGAAATAATGTAGCTCCTTATTTTTATATTTAAATGATTTATAAACATCATATTCGTTAGAAATTTAATGAATTTGGGATGCATTCTTCTTTGAGGTATTATATACCCTAAGATCATGATTACCAATTAATAACTTAATTTCAGCCTGAGTTGTGTTTAATTTGTGCAGCTTGGTCATTTTCGAAAATTTTCAATTTTTGTATAATCAAAAACTTGTTTTGATTTTTTTTTCGGAGAATCAGTCGTATACAATTCGAAAAGTTGCTGCAGACAAAAAGGTTGCTAAAGACAATAAAAACGACATTTGTTTACTAAAAATTACGCATAACATTTTTTTAAAGTTTTTCTACTGATTTTTTTTTTCAGTCTGTGTTCGTTACGTTTATAAAATATCTCGCAACTCACTTCATTATTGACTAGATTTTAACACCTGCACCATTTGTCGTCTAATCGCATTGATTAAGTGATCTAATATGCAATGACGCTGAAAAGCATCGATAGATTATTAAAATAGCAATATGAACTAGGTATATGCTAATCAATCGAAAAGGCCTGATATTTAATCTGAGTAAAACGTCAAATTTGGCTGATACATTCAAGAAGCAATATCGACATGTTCTCGGAATAGCAAACATAGTTTTCATGGTTTAATAGACAAGAGATGATAAGAACTTCAATAACTGAATTACTTCACTTAAATGACAGTAAATACATAGAAAAAAACTACCGACGAGATATAAAATTTCACAGAGAATATTCCGTTTAATTATCCTTTCAAATTTTGTCTGCTCGGAAAAAAATATTTCGTAGGAGGGATGGCAACTACTCCTAACTTTTCACAGAAGGCCACCGGGACTTCACTGATTGGTCTATTCTTCTACCCCATCCTCCGTACCATTTCACCCTTGACTAGGAGAACTGATTCTCCGTTTTTGCCTCTGTTTTCTCTTCTCAAGTTTTCTGTAGTCACCAACAGATGGCGCTTACAATTTCGCCTCTCGCCAATTGGTCGCTTCTCAAATTAGCAGTATTACTGCAGCTTCGAATTCGAAGCTCCATCGTTAGGTCTGGAACTGAATAAGGCAAGTAGACGCAGGAGAATAAATGGAGATTTAATTCTAATTTTGAAAAACTCATATTCAAAAACAACAAAAGAAAGATAAAAAATGAATCAAAAGGTAGAAGAGAAGTAGGTAGAACGTAGTAGCCTAAAAAGGAAAGACTATTATTCCGCTGATTTTTTATTGTGATGTTCTTACCGACAATAAATTCCCAAAACAACTTGGGTCATGCCTTTAGTCACTCTTCCTCTATTATACTTCCTTTTCGTGAGGAATGTTTAGTCTAAAAGTATTGTTTTTCCTGAAATATAAAGAAATCATTTAAAACAATTTTGGCAACATTTCATTACAATCTACTGAAGAATGATATGTGGAAGATTTTATTCCAATTTTGTTTAGTTTATTGATGCCCTGTGTTCATTTATAATTCGCAGTGTGTCTATAAAACATATTCGTGCAGCAAACAAATACATTAGAATAAAAACTTCTTTAAATGTCAATTTCACGTTGCATAAAAAGGTATTGGTCAGTGGATTCATCTGTGAAAGAAATAATAATAAAGAATATCCTTAATTTTCTAGCTAAATAATTTGAATTCAGTAAATTTCATGAAATAATGAAGTGAACAAAAAAAATCATAAGAAAAAACGTATCATAATTTCATTTTTTTTTCATTATAAAAAATCATTTAAAAATATTTGAATCAAACCGATACATACCGAATTACTGCATTTCCCTTTGCTCCGGTTGGAGCACAGCCAGATCCACCCCATCTTTCTTTGTCTGCCGATGCTCTCATCTTTTCGCCACAATTACACAGAGGGGCTGTATCTTTCTTAGGAAGGACACCAGTATCCGTGAAAATATCTATTACTTTCTCGGCGCTCAAAGAACCGATAGTTATTAAAGAAATATCCTTTAGAATTTCCATTGAGAAATAAGAGTTTCAATTCAATAAAACAAAAACTTCTAAATTAGAAAAAAAAAAAAAAATTCTGTCCGAAATAGCCGATATATTATTAGTTCGGAAGACCTGGGCGCGAAGTATGAAATATGCTAGGCAGATGCTTTGCAAATTATTCTAACATAATACTACTGCGCTTTGTTAGTATTGGGGAGGAAAAAAGTTAATTTTTTGTGGGGTTTTGTAAATTTCTAATTAATTAATTTGTAGGTATTTAATTAATATGTTAGTATCAAGAGGGAGAGGATTTTAATAAATACAAAAGGAAGGCTAAGTGGTGGGTAATTCTAGAGTTAAATTGTTGTGAATTTCTATTGCGTTAAGTTTGGTAGGAAGCAGATCAGTGAGGGGAAACCCCGTCCTTGAGCAGGCCAGCAGTTCGCTGTCTTGTCCATAGAGCTGAGATACTGATAGAGGGAGTGCAACCCTACTTTGGTGTAGGACAAGATAAAATCACGTGACCTGAGGAAAGAATTTGTGTTCACTGTAACCGCATTCTCCGTTCCCCATTATATTTCAATGACAGATTTTTTCTCGCTTTTAACTGTTGGATTTTAAAACTTATTTAAGCCATGGTTAACTATTGCTGTGCAACTGGATGCGAAGAAAAAGCTTCTAAGGATAGTCCTGTATCATTTCACAGGTATGTACAATAAACATATTCTGTTTATATCCATTTTAAGTCAATTTAAAATTTCGTAACCTCCATCACTCAGTGATTTTGGTGTTAAAACTGAATAATATTTCATAGTTTGGTTTAGTTATTGTATTAAATTTATTTAATTTGTTATTAAGCTTCATTTAAACTGATATAACTGCATTATATTTTGTTACTTGCTTTATTTTAATCTCGAATATGTTGCAAGTGCTTGACTGCAAGCTTGGCGTGATTTTTTCTCGCCAATACAAGTGTTTACATAAACATTATTGACCGATTAATAATTGTGTATTTATTTTAGTGCAAATAAAGTTCCTTATTATTTCCAATATGTGGTTTCTTTTTTACCATAAATATTCGAATCGTATTATACCGTAAAAGATATTAAATCATCATTGTGAATGAAATAGTAAAACTAAAACGTTTTATTGAAAATGTTATATAGTAAAATTTCATAAATGTGCTAGCAGTAATTGCATGATTTTATAAATTTTAATTAAGATCTAAAAAGAAACTTGTGGATATTTTAAGATAAATTATTAAAGAAAGAAATGGTATCTTTACAGATAAAAATTTTGCCTGAATGTTAACATTTATTAATAACTTACGATATGCATATACCCTAAAATCGCCGTTTTCGTAAAAATTTCGAATTTCTTTATTATTTTGTATTAAATCAACACATTTAACATTCCAAAAAAGATTTAATTTTGTTTCTGTGGTAGTTAAAAGCAAAGTTACCGCCAACACTATAAACCAGAAGCGAAATATTTAAAACTGATATTAACAAGGAGGAGGCACGAAGTTTAAAACTGAGTTCGGAATGAGATTTTGTATAATGATAGTATACATTTAGAATGTTTATTAATGAAAATATTAAGACTCAATAGTCAACCTTAAAACTTTCAAGTTAGCTTATATACTAATAATGTGTTACCCGAACGAGCGATTGAGTAGTGTGGTGGTTAGGGCACTAGCGTAGCATTCAGGATACCTGGGTTCGGTTCTGAGCTAGTGTTTTTTTTTTTTTTTTCCTAACTTATTTCAAAAAAATTTAACAGTTTTAATTAATATCTTTTTCATTTTTTATGCAAAGATAAATATTATTCAGAATATTCAAGTAAGAAAAAAAAAAGACTTGGGTCACTTTTATAATCTGCTTTTATTATAAAAAGTTTTTTTTTTATCTGTATGAGATAATGATAAAAGTATTTGAACATGTAATGTAATTTCTTATTTGCAAGAAAAATCATTTAGATTACTAAAAATAAGGAATAGAAATGCCTTTGATTTGTTGTGTTCCAAACTGTAATGGAAATTACAGGAATGGCCCAAGAGTAAGTGTTTTTGCCTTTCCTAAAAATGAAGAGCTTAAAAAGAAATGGTTAAGTGCCATACATCGTGAAGGATTTTATCCGACGCAGCATAGTAGGGTAAGCTTATTTAATTATTTTAAACTAATGCTTAATGTTTCTAAATGAAAAATAATTTATTCTCACATTAGAAATTTAACAGCTCAGTAATATCCATTATTCGTGATTTTATTCAAGTGCATTATGAAAAGAATTATTTCATAAAATGCTGTAATATAGGCAGTATTATTGTCAATAATAATTATAATATTTGCCGTAATTATGTTTACATGCTTTGTTTACTGTTATATCTATAATTACGTTTATATAGTTAAATTTTATTATATAACATAACGATAAAAGCACGAGAGTAAACAATAATAATTATATATTGTTTTATGTTGTATATTTGTTACTGTATTTAAATTAAACATTAAAGGAAGTCAATATTTACGAATAATTTCCTTTACTGTAGGTCTGTGAATTAAATTTATAAAAAAATGATATTGAAAGAGAAACTAGTCTATTTGATTCGAAGTCAGGAAAATTATTAAGTGCCCCTCTTAAATATCCGAGACTAGTGATTGGAGCAATTCCATCTCAGATGCCAAATTGTGCCGCTTACATGTCATCTTCAACATTTCATAGGGAAAATCCAGAAATAAAAAAGATGAAAGGGGAGCAAGAATATATAGAGAAAGCTCTCCAGGAAAGCATAACAGAAAAAAAAGAAATACGATGAGACAAGAGAATTTAAAAATTTGGAAGAACTAAAGCAGCGCATTTCTTTAGTAAATTTGAAAAATTTCTGGTATATCATTCATAAAGAAAACAAAATTTTATTCGTGAATATTGAATTAAGTTCTGGTCCTGAAATTGCATTGTCTGTTGTAATAAATGATTTATTAGAGGTGGCAGCTTTTGTTGGAAAAACAAGCTTGTCAAATATTCCAAACATTTCTTCTTTACCTATAAAAATCAATAACATTAACACTTTAAATGAAATATTAGAGCATCTGCCAGAAATGAAGACAAATAATTCATTGCTGAATTCTGATATTGTTTCCCAGATTCATAGTTTCATGGATAATTTAAATATAACCCAAGAAAATTTAACCAATGTTATAGCATTTATTAAAGAGCAATCTGCCTTGATTATTCAAAATGAGCACAGTAAAAGGCACTCCACTGAAATGATGATATTCTGCTCATTATTTTGTTCAATGGCTCCACATGCATATAAATTTGTCAGAAAGTCTGGCTATATTTTGTTACCTCATCCTGTAACTTTGAGAAATATATGCATACCTATCAACACTTGCCCTCAGTCAGAGCAGAACGAATTGCATTTCTTAAGATACATTAAGCAGAAATTACAATTCATAGTATCTGCAGATAACAATGTGATTCTTCAAATAGATGAGATGCACATCAAACCCTACTTTGATTACAAAGGGGGAAATATATCAGGTTTCAGTTACAATTCAGAAAATGGCGCCACAAGTGTTGTGACTTTCATGATAAATAGTATTTCATCGTCATATAAAGATGTTGTTCACATTCTTCCTGTAAATAAAATAGCAGCAGACGTTTTACATGCATTCATTAAAAAATTATTATTGGATTAGAAAACATTGGTTTTAAAGTGATATGTGTAGTAACAGACAACAATTCAGTCAATCAAAAAGCAATGTCTCAATTCGCTTCTCCTTCACGTTCATATTCAATTCTTTATTCTCATCCGGTAAATAACGAACGACCTCTTTTTTTTCATGATCGATACTGTCCATTTATTGAAGAATATTCGCAATAACTGGATCAATCAAAAGAATGTTGATAAGTGTATGTTTTACCCTAATTTTAAAGACACCACCTCAGAAAAAAAATTCACAAGATTGTATTAAAAATTCTCTGGAAAGTAATGATAATGTTATTCACTCTAATAATGAAATAATTCAGGGTTCTAGTAGTAAATCTGTCAATAAAGTAGATTTTAATACAGCATCCTTCAAAACATTAAAATTATTGTATGAAACTGAAAAGAATAACATCGTTAAATATGCATACAATTTATCCTTAAAAGCATTGGAGCCCAATAATTTAGAAAAACAAAATGTCAAATTAGTATTAAAATTTTCAATAAATTTATACCTGAAAGTCTAATGAATTTGGGAGAGAAATATGAGTCTCCCCACTACAAAGAAACAGCAGAATATATAAGAATAATAAATAGGTGGTAAGATATTGTTAATGTAAAAACTCCATTCACAGGAATCCGTGAAAAAAATGTATATAAAAAACCACTGACATCATCTGACACCGACAAAAGATACAAGTTTTTAGATGTATTTTTGAACTGGTTGGAAGACTGGAAAAATATGAAATGTGATACCGGCATGCTAACAAAAGAAACTTATTCTGCTCTTTTCATGACTACATATGCTTTAAAAGAAATAACTAAATATTGTCAGGACGAATTCGGAATGAAGTACATTCTCCCAGGAAAATTTCAGACCGACAATTTAGAGGCACGCTTTGGTTTATATAGACAAATGGCAGGAGCACAATATCATGTTTCACTCCGACAGGTATTTGAAAGTGAAAACAAACTAAAAATGCATAGTATTTTAAAAATTTGTTTAAAATCAAACAAACACGGAAATCTCGAACTTTTTCAGAAAGCAGTTGGCGAAAATTAGGAAGAATTTGAAAAATCTATTTCTGAAAAATTACCTGTATTTAGCATTTCGCTTACAGAAGAAGATTTTAAAAAATCAGAAGATGTTTTACTAGTGTTAGTTTATTTAGGAGGTTACTGTGTCCACACAGTCCTTAAAAAGTTGAAATGCAGCATTGCAAAAAGTTCTCAACTTCTTCAGAAACTTCAGAAACTTTTATACCCCCAAAAATGCATTGTAAATGTAATTTTATATTCTTACATTATAATTCAGAAATTATGTACCATACATGAAGAAGAAATTTTGAAATTTTCCAATCAAAAGTATTTAGCATCAGAGATAATTTTCAATAGTTTAGTGAATGAGCAACAAGTACATGATTATGGCAAAGGCATTTTAGGACATAAACCGGAAAATGTTTATAGATTGGTAATCTGGTCTGCAGTCAATGCATTATTGAATAATTGCATAATAGTTTGAAAAGCTCTTCTAAAACCGGAAAGGAAAGAAAATTTGATAAATATAGTAAAGATATTTCTAACAAAGTAATGATAAAATATATAGTTAAATAAGAAAGCTCTTCTAATGTTTCAAAGATTTATTGGATATTTTTTGAATAGAATACTGTTTCGTGAAATATTGTTTTTATTGCTTTCTTGGAGTTGACGCCACGGCAAATATTCATAAAACCATTATTGTATGGAATTGTTTTGAATTTAATTAACAAAAGCATTGCAAGTGTATTTTTATATTATAATTTAAAAATTTATGTACCATATATGAAGAAGAAATTTTGAAATTTTCTAATCAAAAATATTTCGCAACAGATATAATTTTTAATGATGTAGTGAATGAAGATAATAGTTTTAAATCTAGGGGAGATACACCTACTGGGAAACCTGCCCTGCACATAATGCAAAAAAGGTAATGCATACCAAGCACCGTACCTCCAGGGTGATGTGGAAAGCGGCTGCATTTTAATTATTAAGGAATACTGCAATATATGTATGTTGAATTGCATGATATGGAAGTATATGGAATGATATTAACAAGTGAAAGTAATTTCTCTTCACTCTAGCGCGCAGAGACTTGACGTTAAGGGAATGAAGTGTACCGTCTCGTTGTGACGTCACGGAAAGCCG
Organism: Argiope aurantia; assembly: GCA_026543865.1. Taxonomy (NCBI): domain Eukaryota; kingdom Metazoa; phylum Arthropoda; class Arachnida; order Araneae; family Araneidae; genus Argiope; species Argiope aurantia. The sequence continues at coordinate 95,492 of JAPMOR010079994.1, read as the reverse complement.
CAGAGGCCTTTGTCTATCGGGGGTTGTGGTAGAGTTGAGCTTTGGATTGTTTATATTGCTTCATTATGTTACTTATATGTTGTGCAAATGTCAGTTTTTTATCAATTTGGACTCCAAGGTATTTTGTGTCTGATCTCCATACTGCAAGGATCTATTGAGGAGGTTGGTTTATTTTTCAGGAATTGGCGTACTGATTTTCTTACTATTTTGTCGTTAGGTTTGTCAGCGATTTTATTTATTGTAAATTGATCTTGGAGATTTATGACAATTTCCCCCGCTTTCTCTGCATCACTGTATGCAATGGTGTTAATTCCTCTCAGGGGTGGCATTTTTAATTTGTTATCTGTGAAGCATCTGGTCAACTGCCAAATAGATTGATCTTCTGTGGATGCATTTTCGATTTTATTGGCCCATATTTCATTATTATGCTTGTCCCACAATTTTCGGAGTTTTTCCCGCGCTCTATTAAATTTCTTTTTATCTTCTGGATTTCTGGTATTCTGCCAAGTTCTTCTAAGTTTGTTTTTGAAGGTGGTCTGATTTTTAATTTCCGGTGGGGTCTAAGTTATTTTAATTTGATTTGCTGTTACTTGGTATGCGTTGAGTATATTATCAGCCAGGTTTTTTGCTTCAATTTCTATTTCGGAGTTTATTTCTTGAGGATAGTTACTGTTATTTATGAGGTGGTCTCTAAATTTTTTCCAGTTGGGTCGCAGCCTATATATTTCTTGTTTATTTATTTGATTAATATTGATATTCAGCAGGATTGGCAGATGATCGCTTGAAAGGTCGATGAGTGTTTCTATTGTTGAGGTGAAGTACATATTTCTGGTGATAGCTAGATCAATTATTGTTTCGCTTGTTGAGGAGTACCTGGTTGGTTTGTCAGGAGCAATTATTTTCATCTTAAGTTTTTTGATAAATGAGAAGAGGTTGATTCCTTGGGGGTTAACTCTTTCGCAATTCCAGTGCCGGTGTTTAGCGTTAAGATCTCTTATTAATACTGTTGAGTAGTTGATTTGGACCAGTGCTTCTATGTCGAGCGTGAATGCAGAGTTACAAGCAGGAGGGATATAGGTTGATATGATGTTGAGTGATTTTTTCGTTCCCGGGACTTTTATTTTGATTATTGTGGCTTCAATGTGTCTGAGGGTTGGATTGGGATAGTGGGTGTAGTCCAGATTGTTTTTAACGAAAATTCCTGTGCCTCTAAAGCTTCTACCAGTTTTGTTAGGTGTGGAGTAGAAATAATAATTAGGAATTTTAAGTCTGTCAGTGGGGCGAAGGTGTATCTCCTGCACTGCGATGATGTCTGGTTTAATTCGATTGGCGAAGTCTCTAAGTTCTCAAATTTTGTTTTTGAGGCCATTTGCGTTCCAAGAGGAAATAAAAAGTCCAAGTGGTGGAGAGTTCCTATTGGAGTTTGAGTTGGAGAGAAAGCTTCAGCCAGGATAAATAGTTTATTTCGTGGGGTTTTTTCTTAATCTAATTTTTCCAGAATTTCTTTTAAATTTGGGATAGCTACTGTTATTGTTTTAGGTGATTAAGTAATTTGAAGATATCTGCGAGGTCTTGGTTATTTTGAGGTAGTTGGCTTGGTTCTTCTATTGCTTTTTGAGGTGTTGGCGTGGTGGGATCTTTTGTGGATATAGGGGTTGGTTGGGTATTTGTTTTCTTGAACAGGGATACAAACGATTTGCCTTGTTGAATTTCTCTGTTTGAATTGATATTTATATTTGGGAACTTAGGACACCCTCGATAGGATGCTGTATGCGGGCCTCCGCAGTTAGCACTTTTTTTTTTTTTTTTAACTACTTCGGCTTCGGCATTTTTCTGAGGGCAGTTACGCGAATCGTGATTCTCAGCACAGATTACACACCTTTCCTGCATTTTGCAATTCTGGCTTAGGTGCGCAAAGGATTGGCATTTAAAGCATTGCCCCACTGTTTTACGGATGTACTTTTCTATTTTAACAATCATGTAACATATTGTGTCCTCATTATAGATATTTTGGAGATTTTCGGATTTATATAGGTGGACCTGGAATATTGGGAGTAGTTGTTTAGTTTTAAATTGTTTAAATTGGTTGACTCGGTCGACTAACCCTTTTTAGTTAACTCGTTTTTCATGTCTTCACTTGGGGTATCTATTGGTAATCCTTTGATGACTATTTTTGTTGGTTTTTCCGCTCTACTGGAGATAGTTAACATAATCTATTTTTTTCCTCGTCGAAGTATTTCGTTAGTTTTCGGTGGTCTTCTGCTGTCTCACAGTAGAGATGAAAGAATTCCCCCGAGGGCTTTGCTTTACATTTAACGTTGTGTGTTTCGTTTAATCTTTTGATTATTGCTTGGTAGTTATTAGTTCTTTTGAATACAACTGGTGAGATATGCGGGTCTATTGTTTTATCTTGTTCATTTTCAAGTGGACTAAATTTATTTTTAATTTCTGTTGCTTTAGTTTTTTTCAATTTAGGGCTTCTTCACTGATCTATCTTCGTGTGATTATCGCCTTTTATGTTTATTTCTTAGTTTTTGGGTTTGGAATCCCTCATCATTTTCTTCATCTAATTCAATTATTTGATCTTCGCCGTTGAAGATTGCGGGGGTTTTATCTTGCGCTGCGTTTATTTTTATTTTCTTACCATTAATTTTGTTGGCTTTTGGGTCCTGGTGGATCTCTACTTCCATTTTTCTATTATCAATTTGAGCCTCACTGTTTGCGTCGTTAGTGGTTAGTACTTGATTGGGGAGCTGGGGGTTAGTATGCAGAGTAGCAATGTTAGGAATTGAATGCATCTTATCCGTTTGGACGTCTTTTTCGGTGGTTATTAGGTCCAGGGATTCTTGGAACTTTTGGATGAGGTCCTGGGTCTTTTTCCTAAGGTCTGGATGGTCCATTTCCAACACACGGAGCAGCAGGATGCATCTCTGTATTTTTTGTGGAGTTAGGTCTTCCTGCATGTAAATCTGATACAGCCTCTCCAACGAATACTCTTCGGCCGTCATCCTATGCAAAATCTCTTTAATATGTAAGCATTATTTTATGTGAAGCAGAATGCAGTTTCGAAGACAGTGAAGAGACTTTCGATTTCGTGACGTCGTTTTATTTCATCTTGGAGAAGCACGCATTATTTACAGCAGAAGCGACGGGCAACAGACAACACAGAAAGGAATAAGGAAAAAAGCTTTTGAACATTTTATCCCTGATCTTATATAACCTGAGATTTTTATAGAGTAAATATTTCTTGACAGTGCTAATATATTATTAAGATTTCGATAGGGATTTTTGCTACACGCGTCGACGAGGTAAGGGAAACACAGAGATCTTTTAAAAAAGAATTTGTCTCGTCAGCGGTATTTTTTCCCTTCACTCGGAGTGTGGGAAAGTTAGGCTTTTAGCCGATTCAGTAATTTTACAAATCTCTCTTGAATTAATTAAATAGAGAACGCGGAATTGGATCACGAAATAAGAGAATATTTTAGAATGAAGTTACTATGGGCTAAATTAAGATAAAACCTTGGAAATTAATTAAATTGAAATTAAAGTTTAAAATATCATTACACTCACTCACACACACACACACACACATATATATATACTTGTTAGAGAAAGAACTATCTCAATTTTCTTATTATTTTGTTGTTATAATCTTTTGATAAATACAAGTCGGTATTTATGAAAAAAAAAGTTAGCTTATAAATTAAATCGTTTACAGAGATGAGTTGTTGGCAATTCCTTTGGCTTAATGCTCTTATTTGCAAATTTATTAATTATAGCTTTACACCAAATATTATTCAACGCATTAATTCCTACTTAAATAGCAGAACATTCCATGTCAAGTTAACAACACACTCTCAGACAAACATATCATCCAATCGGAAGTTACAGAGGTATCTTGAAATGTCCCAATATTACATAATATTTTCTCAAACAACTCCTCTAAACTAAGCTGGCCATTTTTTCAGGTGACACTGTAATATTGTCCTCCAATAAAAAAAAAAATGCAAACTTGCAGTTATTAAATAAAATAAACATTTACATCAGTTCTGTGAATTGCCCCAGATTTGGAAAATCTAAATTAATGTAGACAAATCCACTGCAATGATATTCACGTAAATATATCCAACCACTTATGAAGATTTTAACATTAAAATTCAAGACACTCATATCCTCTGAATCCGATAAATTTAAGTGTTCTGGCTCTATTCTAGAAAACAAACTCACCAGGCTTCCATCCATTAAACGTCAAAAACAAATTTAATATAGCAAAGACTTGCTTTTCCATTAATTGCAAGAAATAGTAAAGTTTTAACTGATAAACTTTACTATTTCTTAACTTTCATCTATAATTCTTATCTCAACCCCGTAATTACTTTGTGCTTAATCCTTTTGTATTGTGCTTAATCCTGTATCAGTAAATTCGCTCAACTTCAAAATTTTACTATTACACAAATAATTGAGGCTTCTGTCTGCTTTAGAAACGACCAAATTTGTAATGAATTAAACCACCCACATCTTATTAAATTCATGCACAGGACCTCGCAATAAATTTTGACAATAGAATTTATGTTCATAATCTTGAAATACTCATGAATTTTGCACAGCACAATTCTGATAGCCCTTCTATTGGGAAAAGGTCCAGAGCTGTACTTTCTGTTCAGTTCGAATTACTCTCCTTCTACCAAGCAATTTTGTCGTTGCTTCCTATTCAAAAAGTCAAGCATTCAATACTCAAAGACAACATTTTTCAGAAAAATCACAATTTTTCCTTTCCAAATTCCAAATTTATTTCTAAAAGTGCAAACATAACAACTTTAGTTATTATTTATTTAAATTTGACATTTATTTAGTATTTATAACTTTTTAAGGTCCCATTTTAAGTCTTCGTGCTAAAAATAATAGAGAAGCTTTTGCACAAGACAATTTATTATTATTATTATTATTCTACATTCTCTTGCAAAAGGAGAAAAGAAAAAAAAAATTCTTATAAACTTAATTCATCTTGACTTTCATTGGTACCAATTTTAACTTTTTGGTACAGATTTAATTGAAGAAAATTCTCTATATGGATTGTAATTTTAAATAAATGAAATAATGTAAAAGAACAAGATTTCCAGTCAATGTGCATGACCAGTCTGACTCATCATGCTCCAGTTAAGCATCCTGTATGTACAACAAATCTCAGTCTTAAAATTATTCTTTAAATAATTAATGAACTCATAATAGTATATTTGCAGTATCGAATTACTAACCATTACAGGGTGCGGCAAAAAACTCGAATAAGGTTAATACATATAGAATAGATATTAACTAATTTCTTTTTAATTTGTGTTCATTTCTTTTTGTTTGTCTCTTCAGTTATAAGATATTTTTAAATATATCTCTTAGTTTACGTATTGTTTTTTGGCTTTTTTACAATGTCAAAGAAAGGATTTGCAATTTCAGAATTGTTTAAGCAAGGAAAAGGACATTGCGAAATAGTTCGTATGCTTAATGTGCATCGGCAAACAGTGTTTAATGCAATCTGTCGTTTCAAACAGCTTGCCAATGATGCTTCAAGTACAGGAAGAGGATAAAAATGTATGGTGAACACTTTCAATAACCGTAAGGCAATCAAAGAGCGAATTCAATGAAATCCGAGGGTTTCCAATTAGAAAGATCCCTCGTGAAATGGGAATAAGTTTCCGATCAGTGGAGCGAATGGCAAAAACAGAGCTTGGGCTGAAGCCTTACCAGTTCCAAAAAGTTCAGCTTTTGGCTGAAGAAAACAAAGTCGTGCGGCTCCAAAGATGACTTTTGAGACAGGCCGCAAATCAGGGCTGGGAGAGATTCCTTTTCAGTAATGAGAAGCTCTTTACCGTCCAACTCACTCAAAACTCCCAGAACAATGGTATCAGGTCTGTAGAACGCTCCAAGCACCTTGGCGATTGTTGAACATCGTTAGCATCCAAAGTCGGTCATGGTCTGAGGCAGAATTTGCTCTAACGGCAAAACATCTGTGGATGAGGATGAGGACTTATTTTAAGTCAACAAGTGTACCAGCGGGACCTTCTGGAAATTGTTGTACGCTGCAAAACGCGGCCACTTTGAAACTAATTGAATTTATTTGTTAGTAAAAGTCTAATCTTATTATTATTTGTTATATTTTGTTGATTTGTTTATTTTAAATAAAGTTATTGTTAGCAGAAATAGGATGCTCGTTTCATATTGGGTTTTTCTTTCCATCCGAATGCGTGTACACAAACTGTTGATGATTCGAACCCCGTTCGAGTCGATTTATCACATGAAATAAAAGGATGCTCCCAATTATTTATGCAAGATGTTATTTGACGGTTTTATGCAAATGTTTTTTTCACTCTATCTAAGAGCAGAAGCACGTGTGCGCGCATGCTTAGACGTAGATTGATTCAGATTCTTTTTTTTAAAACTTGTGTTCGTTGTTTGTGTCGGTGTGATATGTTATAATGTATTAAATGTTTGTTTGTCGCAAGAAATAAAAGTCTGTGTTTTTAAGAAGTCTTCTCGACCTGCAACATTTTATAAGCACCAGTCATATGCATTTTTCACTGCTATTATTTGATCAATTTAATCTGAGGGCCTTACAGACGATTGATCTTGACAATTACAGGGTTTGAACCCAAATATCGTCTGACACCTAAGGTTATGGGCCCAGGACCAACGAATTGCAGTATGTGACTAAACACTGGATTATAGAAGTCGAAGAAGCTTATTTGACGAAAGACCGGACTTTTTGCCAGAAGTTTTCCCGTGCAGAAAAATTTAGACATAACGGATGCTAAGCATGAATGACGCCGGGGAGATCAGCTTTAGGATACGACCTTTAGACGATTCGAATTTCCCGCAGTGGAGCAACGAAATTAAAGTTATACTTCTTGAACAGAACTTGTGGGAGATAGTTACGGAAAAGGAGGTCGAACCGGACATAAAAGATGTAAAGTTGGTAAATGACTTTAAAATAAGGCGAAATAAGGCTTTCGCTACGAATTTTATGAACGTCAGCAACGGTCTACGCCCGATAATAGAAAATGTAGAAAACCCAGTACTAGCATGGAAAAAATTAAAAGACTACTTCCAGCCCAATTCAAGAGCCAGGACGATGGCACTTAAAAATGAATTTTATAATCTTAGCCCAAAACCACATGAAAAAATAGCCATCTATGGAAGCAAACTTGAAAGTATTGCAGAACAACTTCAAGAATGCGGACACCCCATAGACGAACAAGATAGATGTTTTCAAATCTTGCGTTTTCTGCCTGATGAAATGTAGAATGTGATACAAAACATCTACCGCTGGGAGGAAAAGGATTTTAAATTTTTTAAAGTATTGGATGAATTGATTCGGGAGGAAGGAAGACTTCATCGAAGGAAAGCTGACCGGCCAACTGCTACATACGCGACAACCACAAGAAAGCAAGGATACAAGGACAATCTCGTGTGTTTCCATTGCAATAGAAAAGGACATTTTAAAAGAGACTGCCCTTTGCGAAAGAAGGAACAGGAGACACAACCCAGGACAGAAAGGCGAAAGAAAGAGCGAGGTAATACTGCTTCAAGGTCCCGAAGTGGGGAGAGTTTGTTAATGGAGGTGTTAACTGAGATGCAACAACAACCTTGGATTTTTGATACAGCGGCGACCTCTCATTTTTGCAACTCAAGGGAGATGTTCCTGGATGATTTCGTAACCATCAACAACCAGATTTTGACTGGAGCAGTGGATGGTCAAACCACAGTCATCAAAGGAAAAGGTACTGTAAAATTAATTTTTGGTCATGTTGAATTATTACTCAGAGATGTAATGTATACACCTAAGTTACGTAGGAATTTAATTTCAGGACCATGTATTGACCAAAAGGGTGCTAAATTTGTAGGCAATAACGGAAAAATAGACATTTTTAGGAAAAATGGGAAGTTGTTATGTACTGCCAAATTGTATAATGGACTTTATTATATATTTCCTGATAAATGTTTAAATTTAAGTGATGACGATAATGAGTATCAAAGTGATAGTGTACATAATGTGAATGAAATATGTAATTTAAATGTGTCTAATATAAAACCTAATCTTAAATCATGTATCAAAACTAAAAATGGGAAACCAGTAAAAAGCGTCAAATTTGCCTGTGAAAGTTTAGCCGAGTGGCACGCAAAACTTGCGCACATAAATGTGGATGCAATAGTAAGAACAAGTAAAATGAAATGTGTGTATGGTTTACCTGAACTTAAAGGCTCAGTTCGTGACTGTAGGCCATGTAAAGAAACCAAATTTAAACGTGTTAGCTTTAAACCCATTAACAGAATTTTTACCAGAAAACCTCTTGAATTGGTACACACTGATTTGTGTGGTCCGTTGCAGACTACATCGATCCACGGACATAGATATTTTATGACTATAATTGATGATTTCTCACGAAAAATATTCTGTTTTCCTTTAAAATTTAAATCGGAAGCATTAGAGATTTTTGTTAAATTTCAAAAACGTGCAGAAAGATTCTTAGATAGTAAAATAAAAAATGTTCGTTCGGATAACGGTCTAGAATACGTGAACAACGAATTCAAGGAGTATTGCGAAAATCTCGGGATTAAACATGAACTTACAAATGTATATACCCCAGAACAGAATGGCATCGCGGGAAGGTTTAATTATACCGCCGTGGATGGCATTAAAGTTTTATTACGTGATAGTGGGTTAAACACCGGATTTTGGTCGGAAGCACTACTACATTTTGTCTACAGTTGGAACCGAATATGCCATAATAAATAAAACAAGACCCCTTTCGAATTATATGGAGGGAAACAACCATCTGTAAAGCACATGAAGCCTTTCGGAATCCAAGCCTACATAGGTATCCCAAAACACTTAAGGAAGAAATTCGATGCAAGAGCAAAACCGGGAATTTTAGTTGGTTATGCACTTCGAACGAAAGGATATCGTATTTGGAATCCAGAAACGCGAAAAATAATTGAAACAATAAACGTTAGGTGCGAAAACAAATTTCCCGAAAAAGAAAAACCTCAACCTGAAATATTTAAGGAAAGCTACCTGGACCCCCCCCCCTCCAACTTTCAGAATTACCCGAAGTAGGACTATAGAAACAGATTCTGAAGATGAATATCAGGACTGTCCATGGACATTACTCGAACTCGATTCAAATCCAGGGGGGTTGGGATTGGAAACTGACGGATACTGCACCGGGACATCGAAACCTCAGGTGGGAAAAAGAATAGTAAATTGGTTAAGGAATGCACCCCGCGAAAAAGATTCAAATGATATTTACTATACAGAGGAAAACATGAAAACGAGATTGAGATCGCTGGGGGAAATAGAACAGTACTGCGAGAAAAATAATATTAAGTTTCAAAGTGAACTATTTGATTTTTCATGCTAGAATAAATTTAGTGGTGTTGTAATTGGGAACCAAACACCAGAAGCAAGCATTTCATGTCGAGACTTCATCCCCCCTACAGATTACGACTCGGAATGACTGGAGGATGGGGTAAAAATTCCATCCTGTTATCTACATGCCGTAAAAGCACCTCAAAGAAGGGAATGGATGAAAGCAGTGCAGAAGGAACTAGAAATAATGAAGGAAAGAAAGGTATGGGATTTAATACCTAAACCCGATAATGCTAAAATTCTAGGTTCCAGATGGGTTTTTAACATAAAAAGAAACGCGCAAGGGAAAATAGAGAGATACAAGGCGAGACTGGTAGCACAAGGTAATCGTCAAAAAAGGGGTGAAACTTATGACGAGGTTTTCAGTCCTGTCATTAATTTTAGTATCATTCGATTTTTTTTTGCACTTTTAGTTGATTATAACAAATGGTTTAATCTGCAATGCGATGCCCAATGTGCATATTTGTATGCCCCATTCCCCATTAAAACAGTATCCTAATGAAACAACCTCCAGGTTTTGAAACAGTTAAAAACCATGTATGTAAGCTGAATAGGGCAATATATGGCTTACATCAAACTGGAAGGGAGTGGTTCTTTGAAATTAATAGTAAAGTAAAAGAGTTAGGTTTTGAAAAATTTTCGTGGTGCAACTGCGCGTACAAATTTGGTAAAAACGTTGTACTTTTACTGTATTTAGATGACATTGTGATTTTTGGTAGAAGTGAAACAGATGCAAATGAAACTGTTAAACTATTAAAAAGACATTTTGATTTGAAGATTCTAGGGAAAACGAAAAGATTACTAGGGGCAAATTTTGTTGAAAATAATGGTGGAATCTTCATAGATCAATCTGATTACATTGAAAGAATGTGCAAAAAAATATGAAGAATTCCATTACCCAGTAACTTCACTTCCCATAGCGAAAGGAACTGTATATAGTAAGAAACAATGCCCACAATCGCAAGCTGAAATGGCAGAGATGGAAAAAAATCCATATAGAAATTTAATAGGATGTCTCGCATTTTTAGCAAGCAAAACTAGGCCGGACATAGCCTATGCTACAAACATATTTTCACAATACCAGCAAGAACCAGGCATGGCTCATTGGCAGGGATTGTTAAAATTGTTAGGTTATGCAAAGTACACTGGTGTGCAAAACTTAAGCAACAGGTATGTTTTTTGCCATAACTTCACGAGAAATCATCTGAGAGACATGATATTCAGAAATGAGATACAGCATTTTGTTCTGAAAGAATGACGAAAGCATAGTTGCGCAGAAATGAATATAATGCATACAGTATGGAATCAGACAAAAAAAAAAGGCTTTATTGAACTCATAGTATCATTACACATGATTGTCTGTTCAAGAGGAAGAACAGCAAGCAGATGTTCCTTAGTATGGGATATGCCCTCCCCTTACTGCAATGGTTGCTTCGCACCGTCTCCCCATACTCAGCACCAGATTGTCCAACAGTTCTTGAGGTAAGAGTGCCCATTCCTCAATCAGCATCTGTTTAAGTTGTCAGGTGTTCCCAGGAGGAGGTAATCCTGCCGCAAGGCGCCTCCCCAAAGCATCCCACACATGTTCTATCGGATTTAAATCAGGGGAGCACGCTGGCCAATCCATTCGAGTGATATCTTCACTTTCCAGGAGCTCCTCAACAGCATGAGTCCTATGTGGCCGTGCATTGTCATCCATAAAAACGAAGTCTGATCCAATGGCACCTCGGAACAGACACACATGGGGAAGGATCACCTCCTGACAATAGCGATCTCCAGTTACAGAACCTCTGTCGAAAACGTGGAGCTCAGTCCACCCGTTCATCATAATGCCTCCCCAGACGACAACTCCAGGACCACCGAAACGGTCTCTATCCGTGATGTTACAAGCGATTCCCAAAGCCAGTTGGTTTGGAGAGAGGTCGGGACACGGTTTCATCCCATCGTAGCTATATGAATTTTTCCCAATTAAATCAACAGAAAAAGCAAAAACACATCACATATTGTACTAAAAAGTTATGTGATTAGTGCACAGGGCATTCAAATCTTTATCTTAAAAATTAATTTAATGATGTCAATTGTTAATTTCTCATATAGGAAGTACACAAAGAAAAAGTTTTGTAATACTGAAAACATCCAATCTCAACACTTTGATTAATCTTCACATTTTAACTAGAGAAAAACCATATTTTGAATTATGTCTACCACGAGTTTCTCTATGAACACACTAGAGCAGACATGGATTGGCTTGGGTGACATCTGCTTATAGGAGGTCCTTTTGCATGTGAAACGAATGACTCAAAAATGCAAAAAGCTCGATCGAAGACTCTCAGCATAGAGTTTTATTATAAGAGATGCAGACTTGTAGTTATAAAATTTGCGCCAAATTCACTCGCAGATTGACAGTCTGTTTCCCGAATATCCATATATGTAATTACCTCAAAAATACAATATTTCTGATAAAAAAATTTACTATAAGGCCTCATTTATCTTATCTACAGGGTATGTAGTGAGGAAACTGTTGCAAAACATGAAGTACCTTCGCACATGTACGCATACGTATACCTGCATATTTTCAGTTTTATAATAATGTACGGCTTTTATTGAAAAAAAATTACAAATTTTTATATTTATTTCTGTATTCGCACAATCTCTTTATAATACAAATTTGCAATACATTCTATTGTAAAAATAATGTATTCTTGGTTTTAACAAAGGAAAAAAACATAATAATGAAAAAAACTATTAACACTAAAAAATTCATTCAACTTTTATAAGATTAAGAATAAATATCTGCTATCTTTTTTAACATTTCTTAAAATTAACAAATTACCAGTTCATTTAGATGACATGTAAAAAACCCTATAAAAGATGATGATGATTTGGGTATTATTCTAGCGCAAGATCTTTTTGTAAGATAAACTGTGCCAAACCTTATGTTTTGAAACATAACTGTTATTTTGTTCAGAAACTAAAAAAAAAATTTAAAAAAAAACATGTATATAAAACTAGAAATGGCAGAAGCTACGAAAGTATAAATGAATAAAATCAAATATCATGTAAAACAACAGCTTCTTTTGAAAATGCAAAGATGTTGACATGTGAATTTTGTCCAATCAAATATGGACAAAGTCATAAATATTGGAACTAAAAACTCCGTGGAGAAACAGTGATCAATGAAAACCTACGGCTTCAAGTCAAAATTTTATCGTACTGGATTTCACCCAAACGCTGTGTAATTACACACTGCCACAGATTATAATTCAGCATGATGCAGTAAAATCCTTTTTATTGGTTATTGAAGAGATTCTTCCAAAATGACATATTACTGAGAACAATGATCGAATGTGTAGCTGTCTAAAGTGACTTTGTTGTGCTTTTTCCCCATGTTCGATATTTTTATTTAAGAGCACTAGATATTTATTATGCTGCATTCTTATTTTCTGATTCTCAGATTCACAAATCATATTTTTCTTCAACACACAGACAGATTAAGCATACATTTCATCACGTATATCTAAAACAAATTCCTCAGGACCTCTGAATTCCACAGAAGTCTGAACATTTTTCGAGTCGAAAAAGCATTTTCATAGTAAAATATTTTCATAAATGAAATAGTATGATTCAAGTCTGACATAGAAAGTACCTTCGAGATAGCTTTCCCAATATTTCAACAAACAATGCACATTGTTGAAAAAAATAGCCATTACGTGTTATTTTAATATGTGTTGGAAATACCCTTCGATTCTTTATATCTTTGGGTCTATTTCACCCTGAATTCCATATCCAAATTCTGCGCTTTCGTTGGTTTTGTTATTTGATACATCCAATAAATAAAACTTTACGAACATGATTACGATTTATTGTATGCAATGCATGGAAGAAACAAAATAAATTAGTTTCCTTTGCACTTCTTCAGAAAATTAACAATTTCTTACAATTCTGAAAGAAAACATTTTAAAAATTACAGTGTGATTAATGCTTTCTTGTGTTCAAAAAGTGCTTCGTTATTTTTTCCCTCCATATATGCATTGAATTCTTCAAAAGGCATCAGTGAAATCAATAAAAATAAAAAAATTGTGTAATTTTTATTTTGCGTATTCTTTTAAAAATTTGTAATGTAACTAATTTAACCTACGGAACTATTTTAAAGACGATTTTTCATCAGCAGTCGCGCAGCCGTGCACATTTTGTAAACTGATTTTATAACATACTCATTATTGTATCCTGTTAGAAACAACAGACATCAGTGCTTTAACCTTATTCTCATAATATATTAGACGGCAAAATTCCTTATTTTATTTGAAGGCAATGTACATTTAAGATTTAAAATTAAATCCTTCACATTTTTACCATCACTTATATGAAGTAAAGGAAGAGAAAATTTTGCAATTCACAAATTAAAAAAAAATAAATCCGAATTCAATATTTTTTCGGTCGGTTCACGTTTCGGATTTTCCCAAGTTCAAAAAACAAACAACAGAATTACGTCTGCCTGTATGTCGGTCCATCTTTCGCTGTGTCTGAAACCAGTAAAAATGAGCTAGTTGGATAATGTTTAGGATGACACTTTCATATAAAATTTGTATATTATACATAATAACATATTGGATGAAATCCATTCAGAAGAAGCCTATCAGTTTGTCCGATTACAAGTGAATATGATAGCTACAAAATCTGAAGAGTTAGTTAACATTTAGCACATAAGTATGATATCAAATTTAGATCAGGATGAAATTTTGAAAGATATCAGTAGATAGGTTGACCGTTTTTTATTTTATACTTTCACAGACATGGGAGTATGGACTCAAAAATGGAATAATTTAAATATATAAAATTTAGTCCGATCTTGAGAATAGAATTGTATTCTATGTCAAATTTTGATTTAGATAGATTTCCTGATATTTGACTGCCAAAGGCAAGTGATTAATAATTAAATGCCATTATATATAGATATATACAGTCACTCAAAAAAGTATTGGGACATTTGGCTTGAATAACTACCAAGCTATTTATGAAACTATTTATCACATTAAAATAAAAACAAAATGAATCAAGAAATATTTTAAAATTGGATGTACAGTTTGTAAGAAAAATTTTATTGGTATTTTAGAATTAGTTTGATCTAGCTTTTCAAATATAATTTAAAGGCAAATAGGAGTCAAAAAAGTATTGGGACACTTTTGAAATGAGAAATTCAACAAATATATAGCACACCAATAGAATTGAATTTATTACCACCTTTTTAGACTATAATTTTGAACATAAAATGTTCAGTAGATAATATTAGTTATCGAAAAATGGCAAGAAACAAAGCTATAGCAGTTGATGTGCGAAATCTTGTAATAAGTCATTGGAAAAAGGGAAAATCAGTTCACTTTGTAGGATATATCTAGAAATTCAGCAAGTCTACTGTTTTTAATATTATTCACAGGTTCAAGGAAACAAATAGTGTTCAAAATAAGCAAAGATCAAGGCGTTTAAGGACATTCAATGAACGTGAAAAGAGATGGATTGTGAAACAAGTTCACATCATTCCAAAAACTAGTGCAGTAAAATTGACTCTGCAATGTAAAAGTAAATTCGGAAAAATCCGTAAATCCTGATCATCCAGAAACTGTCAGAAATGTTTTAAGAAAACATAAATATCATGGCAGAGTATCTCAAAAGAAGCCCTACATCAGCAAAGCAAATCGACAAGCTAGAATGACATTTGTTAAAATGTTTGAAAGCAGTCAAAAGAAATTTGGGAAAATGAAATTTCTCTTGATGAAAGCAAATATAACATTTACGGATCGGGTGGCAGGCAAGACGTTTAGCAGAAACCAAATGCAGCTCTGCATGCCAAAAATTTACTGCCAACTGTCAAATATGTATAAGGCAGTCAAGTAGTCTGGGGTTGTATGGCAAGCACTGGTGTCGGGAACTTACATTTTATTGATGGTACAATAAATAAACATGTTTACCTTGACATTATCAAGATAAATTTACAACAAAGTGTGAGCAAGTTGGTAATCTAAAGACATTTTATATTGTGCCAAGATAATGACCCGAAACATAGAGGATCCATTACTGATATTTGGAAGTAATGGATCCTCTACCACTGTCCTAGTGTTATTAAGTCTCCTGCACAAAGACCAGACCTAAATCCCGTAAAACATGTGTGGGATTATTTGCAGTAAAAATTATATGAACATCAAATTTCTAAAAAGCAGGATTTAAGAAAATAACTGCGCGAAGTGAGGGCCGAAATCGATGGATCATTTTGCAAAGAAATGATCCAACCCATGTCAAATAGACTACAAGAGTTCATAAAAAGCATAGGCGGCCCATCAAGATATTAACTTTTAAGTTTGCATTGTATATTTTTTAAACTTATTGGGAAGTGTCCCAATATTTTTGAGCACATTTTTTTAATTGATTTCTTTTATTTTCAATTGTAACCATAATTGCATTGATATGAGAGTTTTGTTTCAATTATTATGATTTGTATATATCAGAAAAATATGAGGGGTGATCCAAAAAGAGTTTACAAGGCAAAAGAAAAAAGTTTTATTAACAATAGACACATGATACAAATGGTAATTAAGAGACATATGTGACGGTCACTTCTCTACATAATCACCAAACCAGTTGAAGCATTTATCACTCCGGGTGGACCAATTTGTTTAACCCGTCTTCGTAATAATCAGGTCCAAGGCTATGGAGCCACTTCTCGGCACCTTTTTGAACATCACCCTCTGATATGAACTTTGTTTCGGGTAAGTGTTTCTTCAATGCCGGGAAAACGAAATAGTAATTGAGAGCCAAATAGCGGCTGTATGGGGGGTCGCTCCAGACCTCCCACCTAAATATTTTCAGCAATCTCTCTGCACGCTTCAAAAGAACTACAACATTTCGCCACCTGTTGTCTACTCATTACTTCGCCTCAATCCACACCGCCATTGGAATTAAAAAATTGGTTCGCTGCAACTAATGTGCATGTTTTACCATGGCCAGCTAAAAGCCCCGATCTGAATATAGTAGAAAATATCTGGGCAATGCTTGTTCTTCGAGTATACGCTGGTGGGAAACAGTTTCAATCGCTCTCTGAGCTTCGAGTGATATTATTATTCAATTAACACAAAATTTAAAAATTAAAATGCAAGCTATGTTTTAAACCAAATATTTATGCTAAAGCTAATTTAATGTAAGGATATCACCCAATTTAACGTATTCAATAAACGAAACAATCAAAATCTTTATATCTTTGATAATAAATTGAATTTCGTTAAAATAATGAAAATCATTGATATAAAATACATAAAAAATATAAATATTTATTAAAATAATTATCAGTATTTATTAAATTTAATTATAATTTTTATTTTTATTAAAATTTCATGGAAAAAATGTATTTTAATTGAATTAAGGGACAAAGGGTATGTTTTCTTCCCCATTTTCCATGACACTACGAAGCTACAGGTGTTACATCTAATCTGACATTTAAAGATATTTCATTAAATGAATAAATTGATATCATAAAAGGAATAAATTGAGATCATATATCATGTCATGACGGCACCACATTCTCGGCCGTCCTGGTCTCGGCTGGTCCTCCAGACGACACTGAAACAATAAAAAAAAACAACAAAGAAACAGAAAAAATCGAAAATTGACAAAAACAAATGTTTTGGAATTTGGTGTCATCATTCTGCTGGACTTCGTGGGCAGCAATGATCAGCAACACCAGGGTTTCAGAAATTCTGTACACGTTGTAGTACTATTAGGTCCTTCATGACTCCCTTCTTTGGTGACGTCATACGTGTTTCCGCCTTTGGCCTTGGAGATCCGGTAGGGTCCCAGATATTTTGGTTTCAACTTCAAGCCTGGTCCAAACTGGGTTCGTTTTATGGCGACAAGATCTCCTGTTCTATAAGATTGTTTCGGCTCTCTTCTTCTTAAGTTATATGTCTTCCGATTTTCGTCCTGGATTTTGAAGATCTGTTGCTTTGCATGTTTTCTCAATTCTTCTCTTTGAACTTCAAAATGGGCTTGAAATTCAGCCTCGACCATTTCTTTAAGCTTGTCAAGTCCTCCAATATTCATCTTAGTGCCAAAAAGTAATTCAAAAGGTGTAGTATCTATGCTTCGTTGATAGGTGGAATTTATTGTTTGCTGCAGTTCGTTGGTGAACTTATACCACTTTGCAGGATCTTCTAGTGATAACTTAAAGAGAACAGATATGATCGTCTGATTTATGCGTTCGACTTGCCCATTTGCTCTCGGCAAACCAGTAGTAATTAAATGATGTTTTATCTTTTCTTTCGCACAATATTCGGCAAATTCGTCAGAGCTAAAAGCTGTTCCTCTATCTGAGATTATTTGAGCTGGACTTCCAAACGCAGACTTCTGAATTTCTAACTTTGATATCACTTCTGCAGATGTTGTACTTTTCGTAGGATATATCCACACAAATTTAGTAAAGGCGTCAATGAT
Source organism: Argiope aurantia (assembly GCA_026543865.1). Classification (NCBI taxonomy): domain Eukaryota; kingdom Metazoa; phylum Arthropoda; class Arachnida; order Araneae; family Araneidae; genus Argiope; species Argiope aurantia. Next base: position 77,596 of record JAPMOR010079994.1, on the reverse strand, counting down.
TGCCAAAACATGCTTATAATTTTTATGAGTACTTTGCAACGGTCCTAGATGATCAATGTGATATGTGTGTAATGGCGTATCTTCTTTATGCAATGGATGTAGCAATCCTTCCTTCTTTCCTCTTTTGTGATTCACCAGAATGCAATGCACACAATTGGATATAATACTCTCAGCTTTCTGCCTCAGTTTGGGAATGAAAAAATAATCTTGAATATACTTCTCAGTATATTTAATTCCAGTATGGCCCCTCTCATGCGCATTCCTTATAATTTCCGTCTGCATGATATCGGGCACAACTACCAGTTCTCAGTGGCGGCTCGTGACCAGTTGGGTTGGGGGTTCACTAGTTCACTGGAGTAGCTGGGCGGGGGGGGGGACATGCTGACTGTCCTGAAAGCTACGTTTTTGAAATTTAAAAAAAAATAATTAATGACTTTTAATTAGTAATATTCTGATGATTAAATAATTTAACTTAGCATTAAAACATAAATTATAAAATTTTAAATACTTTATATGATGATGTCCATTGCAAATCTGCTTGTATCTCCCCTCCACCCTCAACTGAAATCTTGACCACGCTACTGTATTAGTTTACTAGTTAAAAAACAATATATTACTGAAACATAGGGACTACTTTAGCGGGTTTTCTAGTATTATGAGCATTAAATTTAAAGCATAGATACATATTAAAAGCAATGTAAAAAGTTATAAATTGTAAAAAAACTGTTTAAAAAATACTCACAAGCTGTTTCATTCATACATACAAATAAATATCAGGTTTCCTTATTTCCTTTGGCAACAGCTGCTGAAAGTTTGTATGTAAAGTCCATCCTTCGTTCTTTTTTTGAAGCGAATTTGTCTATAAGCCTTTCGTTCAAGTCCTCCATTTTAGAAATCATTTCTTTTTCGATAGACAATATTGCAAGAGCATTGAGTCTTTCCTCATCCATCGTACTCCTCAGGAAGGTTTTAATCCGTTTTAAAGATGAAAAGCATCTTTCAGCTTCTGCGGTTGTCATTGGGACAGTTAATAGCAGCTTCAGAAGTTTTAAATATTTTTTCCCAAAAGAAATCTTACTGCATTCATGGCTAAATATATTAATACTATGCTTATAATTCTAAAAGAACTTTTATAACTATTCGTCACTCGCTACTAAAGTAGATGCACAAAGAAAGAAAAAAACAAAAAATTCATTCTGTCTAGAATGTCCTTCCAGTCAAAACCTATTCTCAATTTCCTTTAAACCCCCTAAACTACATTCCAGAGAATAACAGTTCCCTTTATACTGAAAGGGGAGGTTTTGGATCTTCAAATGTACAAAGTAAAATATTTTCCCTGTCATCGGAATGGGGAAAAATTATCCCCACTGTCGCTAAATTTTCCTTTAGCGACAAGTTCAATAGTTTTTGCTCGGATTAGCCAATCATGCTTTCCGATTTTATCACGTGCACAAGCGAAAAATATACTTGGGAGGTTCAGAGCTCCAATTTGCGCATCTTTGCCCCGATGCTATAGGAGCGGTGTTTGAAATGATTTACCCCGTTCTTTAAAAGGCGCTATAACTAAAAATAAACCAAAACAGTAATATAGATAGTTGTTTAATATTGATGTAATAAACTTCACCAGGTATTTATTTTTTAGGGGGTTCACTGAACCACTGAACATATAGCACGAGCCGCCACTGCCAGTTCTTTACCCTCAACAAATTTGTATAGTATTCCATTTCTATCACAGTAATCTTCATAGTTAGCGACTCTCAGTAATTCTTTAATTGCTTTGATTGCATTGTCATTGTCTCGCGCAGTCTTCAACCTTGGTAAGATGTTATCAAATGAGATACAACATACGTTTATGGGAGATCTACTTAAAGCATCAACGTGAGCCATACGGGTACCTGAACGATGTTCGATAGTGTAATCAAATTCCTGTAGGAGCAAGGCCCAACGAGCTACGCGAGTTGACAAATCTTTCTTCTGCATTGTTTTCTCTAACGCGGAACAGTCAGTAATGATTTTAAGTCGAATTCCTAATAAATATACTCGAAATTTTTTAATGGCTGTTATGACAGCAAGTGCTTCCAGTTCATAACTGCAGTATTTTTTCTCAGCATCTGTAGTTTTCTTACTCATGTAATAAGTAGATTGAAAATATTGATCGTTAGGAGATTTTTGCATTAAGATAGCACCATAACCTTCTAAACTGGCATCAGTATGCAGTTCTGTTTCATAATTTGGGTTGCATATTCTTAATACAGGTTTCTCAGCTAACAATGATTTAAGTTGATTAAAAGAGCTCATTTCCTTTTCGCCGAATTTAAATTTACAGTCTTTTTTCAACAGATCACTTAATGGTCTAGCAACAATAGAATAATTTGGAATGAATTTTCGAAAGTAGCCTGTAAGTCCTAGAAAACTTTGAACTTGCTTTAAATTGGTTGGCTCTGGAAAATGAAGTACAGCTTTTGTTTTTAGGGTAGAAGGGAAAATTTTACCTTCTTCAACGACATGGCCTAAAAATTCAATTCGCTTCTTCAAAAAATGTGATTTCTTAAAGTTAATCTCTAATCCATATTCACTGGCAATACTTAGAACTCGCTTGACACGTTCGATTCCTTCTTCGTATGAGGAAGACAAAATTATGATGTCATCCATATAGGGCAGCATAACACCATCATTGATCAAAGGTCGAAAAATAGTGTTAATATATCTCTGAAACACAGCTGGGGAATTGCAAAGTCCAAACGGAACCTTAAGAAATTGATATTGACCTTCACTTGTGACGAATGATGTAAATTTTCTACTATCTTTATTAACATCAACATGAAAGAAAGCATTTTTGAGATCGATAGTACTAAACACACGTGATCCTTGTAATCTGTCTAAAATATCTTCGATTAATGGAAGGGGAAATCTGTCCTTCACAATTACTTTGTTTAATCTTCTATAGTCGATGCAAACACGGGGAGTTCCATCTTTCTTTCTAACAATTACAACTGGGCTACTGTACTCTGAAGAACTAGGTTCAACAATTCCGTTTTCTAACCATTCATCTACCTGAGCACGGACAATTTCTTTTTCTGAAAACGGTAATCTACGGGGTTGATGAAATATAGGTTCATTACTTTTTACCAAAATATTTAGTTCAACACTTGTCGTTTTAGTTTTATGCGGTTTATAATTTGAAACTAATTGTACTACTTCATCTTTAACAATGTTAGGAACGTCAGGTTCAATGTTCAATTCAAATTCGTTACAATTGACCAATTCTTAGACGCGTCAATATAACCTCTTTTCTCCGATAGAAATTGTATTTATTCGAGTGTCTGACAGAAGGGTGAAACTCATGCAATTTATTAAATTGCTGCTCATCCCGAATACTCTGCCATTTTTTCACCATTAAATTCCTGACAGTCTGTAGAGTATCCTTTAAAGGGACAAAATTTTCCAGTACTAGTGAAGCAGTTTTTGAAGCTCGGTCAGCTTTTTCGTTGCCCAATATTCCTTCATGTCCAGAAATCCAACAAAAAGCGATGAGCCTTCCCTTATTTGTTAAATAATTAACTATCTCTGCACACTTAAGCACTAAAGGATGGCTGACAGGATTTATATTTTTTAGTGCTTCAATAGCACTTTTCGAATCCGTATATGTAATAAAGTTTGTATTAAAATTTTCTATTTTTTGCAAAGCTAAATAAATGCCATATATTTCCTACGTAAATACCGAGCAAAATTCATTCAATCTTTCAGATACAATTGAATTTCCTATGACAGCTGCTGTTCCTACATGAAAAGCGTCTTTAGAGCCATCAGTGAAAATGGGTTCATATCTAGAAAAGCGTTGTCGATGATCATAAAATAAAATTTTGTATATTAAACAGGATGTTGTAGATTTCGGTAAATATTCAAATTCCTCAATAAAACTAAGCTTAATATCTTCCCAAGGTGGGAATTCGTCAACTTGATCCAAGATTGGGACGTCAGTAATATTAACATTTCTTAAAATCTATCTGACTCTAAAACCAAATGTCGGGGTGAATGAGAGCCGAAATGCAAAAAGCAAACCATAAATGGGGTTTAAAATTTTATAATGCAATGGATGCGAAGAATTACTTTTTATTCTAAAAAACATATTGAGAGCAAGCCTCTCTCATCTTAACTCTAAAGAAGGTTCATTAGTTAATACCTAAATACTCTGAATCGGAGATGTTCTAAAAGCCCCTATAGACAGACGGAGACCCTGGTGATGTATTGTGTCAAGAGCTCTTAAAACAGATTTTGAAGCTGACCCATAAACAATGCAACCGTAATCTAGCTTGGAACGTACGAGACCTTTATAAAATCTAAGTAAAGCAGAACTTTCAGCTCCATATGATATCCCAGAAAGCAATTTAATAATATTCAGAGACTGAGTGCATTTTCTTTTTAAGTAGTTAACATGAGGTTTAAAATTTAACTTCAAATCAAGAACCACTCCTAGATATTTAGCCTCCTGAACAATAAGAATTGTGGAATCATTAAGAAAGAGTTCTGGATCCAAATGAAGCCCTCGTCTTCTACAAAAATGCAAAGCAACTGTTTTTTGCGTTGAAAACTGAAATCCATTTCTCAATATCCATCTCTTAATCTTAAGAATCGCCTCTTGCAACTTTCTTTCAACAAACCTCATGTCCTGCCCATTAACACCTGTCGGTAATTGATTGATGATGCCATTGATTTTGATAATAAATAATATCACGCTAAGGACACTACCCTGAGGAACACCTTCCTCCTGATGAAATTCGCGGGATAAAATATTACCGATTCGAACCTGGAAGGTTCTTGTCTTTAAAAAGTTAAAGATAAAAATCGGTAGATTGCCTCTAAAACAAATTTCGTATAGATCCCTTAAAATACCATATCTCCATGTCTTGTCATAAGCTTTCTCCATATCAAATAAGATCGAAACAAAATCTTTCTTGGCAATGAAGGCCTCACGTATGGCCGTTTCTAGTCGTAGAATATTGTCTATTGTACATCTACCAGATCGGAATCCGCTTTGGAACGGAGATAGCCATCTCTTTTTCTCTAAAACATGCACTAATCTAGCATTGACCATCCTCTCAAGGAGCTTACATAAGCAACTAGTAAGGGCTATAGGTTGATAGTTATTGGGATTTCGGCTATCTTTACCAGGTTTCAAAATAGGGATTATTAGGGCTCTTTTCCAAGAATTGGGAAATTTCTGCTCCATCCATATTCTGTTGAATAATCTTAAAATATTGAGTAAGGAAATTTCTGTAGGGTGAGTGAGCATGTTTATATGAATATTATCAGGACCTGCCGACGTCGCATGAGATTTAGATAGTGCCCTTTTAAATTCAATGAAACTAAAATTAGAATTATATTCATCATTTGTTTCGATGTTAAAATTTAATTTATGGCTCGCTTCATTTTTTTTTTGTATAAAATAAAATCCTGTGAATACGAATTTGCACCGGAGACTGCTGAAAATGCTTCTCCTAATGTATCTGCAATAGTCTTGCCATCTGTTATTATTTGTCCACTTATTTAAGAATGATACTGATGTGCTTTCATTATATTTACCAGAAAATCTTTTGATCTTATCCCAAATTTTCTTTGGAGGTGTTTGATTATTTATTGAGGTGAAGAATGCCTGCATAGATGTTCTTTGGCTTGCACGTTTAACTCTTCGGAAGTTTGCTTTCGCCTATTTAAAGGCGATTAGGTTCGTTGTAGTTGGGTATCGTCAAAATTTATTCCAATATTTTTTCAGTCGCTTGTTCGCCATTCTGCATTCCTCATTCCACCAGGCTTTCCAAATTTTTGGTATTCTCCCTGATGTTTTGGGAATGGTTTCATCTGCTGCTAAAATTATTGTATTTACCACTTCATCATCGATATCAGACTCTTCTAACATATTCGACGATATTGTAGCTAGTTGTGAGAAACGGGGCCAATCGGCTCTCTGAAATATGTATTTCTTTGGTTTTTCCGGATATTTAATATCATCGTCTGTATACGATACTATTATAGGAAAATGATAGCTGTTATAGAGGTCGTCTTCTACTTTAAGATTCCATTTGATGATCAGAGAGGGGGAACACAAAGCTAGATCAAGAGTATGAAATGTCCGGGACGGTTGATGGAAATAAGTAGGATTGCTGTTGTTTAATATACAGAGGCAGTGATCATCCATTAGTCTCTCTATCTGTTGCCCTCTTGCATTGATGTCTGGGATACCCCAAATTGGATTATGGCCATTGAAATCACCCATGAGAAAAAATGGCTTTGGTAGCTGATGAATTCAACTGTCTAATTGGTGCTGAGAATAGTTTGTTGAGCTAATTGGCAATTTCTTAATAGTACTTGAATCATTTTCTTCGTTTGATTCTTGATTGTTCGTTGTGAATGTATTCAGCGTGTTTGATTGATTGCGTAATGTTTCCATTTTAGGATTTGTTTTGTTACTGTATTCTATTGGAGACTTTGTAGGTAATGAGATTGGATTACTATTGTCACGTGAAACTTCTGTTTGTATAGCTGTTATATTTTTACAGTGCGGGCAGATGTTTAACATTGAAGAATACGATACTCCAACAGTGGGAGTTCTGGATGCTACTATTTTTCGCGCATCAGCAAAGGAAATGTTTTGTTTCACTTTTATTGTTTGAATTTCTTTCTCTTGAACCCAATGAGGACATTTTCTGGAGTAAGATGGATGTTCTGCTTTACAGTTACTACACTTAGGAGTAGAGGTACACGTTTTACTATTGCGACCCATTTCCGAGCACATGCCACAAATTTCCTTTCCACGACAGGCTCCCATAGAATGACCAAATTTTTGGCACTTAAAGCATCTTAATGGATTGGGTATATATTTCTTTACGGGGCAGTTTATGTAGGCTATACGAACAGATTTTGGAGGTGTCGGAATATTGAAAGTCAGTATTAGATGTTTAGTGGGAATTATCTGGTTATCACGTTTCATAGATATTCTCTTTACTGATGTTACATTTTGATCCTGCAAGCATTCAAGAATTTCTTCTTCAGAGTCTGATTGAAATTCAGATTCGGATATTACACCTCGAGAATTATTTAAAGATTTATGAGGAGTAACAGTGACTGCATGTTCTCCGATTGATTTCAATGATTTTAATAATTGTGTTTGTTTCAAGGATTTAAGTTCAATTAGGATGTCACCAATTTTTGTTTTTTTAATAGATTCTACTTCACCAATCATTCCCAAAATGGCCTTATGGATCAAAATAGGAGAAACAGTTTTAAGGTTGCCTTCAATTCTTTTAATTACGAAAAATTTATCAAAATGCAAATGGTGCTCCAAAGGAGAGTTTGACGGACGCATGTCTCCGTCGGAACCGAAGTTTTGGGAATCCATAATTTTTATGTGATGCTCATCCCAGTACGCCCCCACCCACCATGGAGCTCAATAAAGGAACGCAGTTGCCGGCTCTGGTCTTCTCCAGCCTCGGTACTTACCTTAGAGGTGGTACCGGAATATAGATCTACAAAGACTGCAGACCTAACCCTAGAGCAGTACTTCCTTGTTCCCATAGAAAGATACCACCAGCCGATTGACAGAAGCGGGCTCACTCCTGCCGCCCGACTTACGGAGCAGCATGGGCCAAAGAGAACGCAGAGGGACCCCAGGATCCCACTTTGCCCCTAACGGGTCGCCATGCACGGCCAACACATGGGTTTAATGTAAAACACAAATTTCAAACAAAAATTCAACATAAATAGAAATGGAATATCAATTCAAATGATACAAAAATTGAAATTAGAAAAAAATAAGAGAAGGATCGCTAGGGTAACCCGGGGACGCGACACTCGTATTTACTAAAGACGGTAAACCCCTTGGGAAAAGAAAAGATCCCTGGGTACCTCGGGGGTGGGACACTCGTACTCACCTATAGTAGACGAGCCCCTGAGGGGCTAAAAAAATGGAATAAAAACGAAATTCTGAAAATGAATTATCACTGAAAAAGGGTTGTAACTGGTTGCCTGTCAATCAACTATATTCCAGTGCGTAATGTCTACATACTATTTTTATTGAATTTTATTTTACTTTTTCAGAGAAAATTTTAATATGAGAAACAAACATCGATTATATTAAAAAAATCATAAAATCCCATTAATTAAAATATATTTATTAGAAAAATAATAGTATCCCCAAATTACAATTTTAAATGTTAAATTTTTGAAAAAATATTCTATTGTAAGTTTCTTAGCTACAAATTGATACCTTTATAGGCACAGTAGAATGCGGTGATCGTGGTTCTCCAAACTGTATAGTTTTAGTAGTTATAAGAACTTAACATTAAAGTTAATGTATTATTTGGATAATATAAATATTAATTATAAATAAAAAATTTTAATACTTTCATATATAAAAAAAACCCTATAATTTCAAACTACTGTTCGACAAAATCATAAAAGTTTTTAAAGATGGTAATTTGTAAAAGTCTCCTCCCCCTTCCCCCTTTGTGAATTTTATCCTTTAGCAAGCTAATCCAGTAGAGATCTCCATGAATCTCATTCTATTTACATAATTTTGGAAAAAAAACTCTACTGCTGTTTAACTGCTTAAATATACAATTTACAAATAAAAACATATCAGTAAAGTAATTATGACATTTAGCATTATTAGTATTAGTAAAAATAATAATTAGCAAAAATGAGTATTAAAAATCAAGTTCAAAGTTTTAGTTCGGGAAAACAAAAAATTATTACGAAAATTCAGTGGGTGTGCATAAAAATATTTTTTAAAAGTTAACTTTTAATTGAAATTATAAAATTATACCCAGTTTCATATTAAATCAGTTTTTATTGGATAAGAAGGGTGAATATTATAAAAATTACATCGCAAGGAATATTTATAATTTTTTTTTAAATGAATATTTAAAAACAAATACGTAAAAACATTTCACGTATCTATATTTTAATAAGCATGCATAAAAATTTCAAACCTAAATGAAAAATTCTTAAAAATGCTCAATAGAATGCACAAGTCCTCGTAAAATTATTTTGTTCAGGATGTCACGAAGACAGAGACGCAATATTTATCAGCAGTGTTTAGCTACTATAAACAACTGCAGGCGAAAAGCGGCTATTATTTTTATTTGGGAAATTATATCGTACATTCCGAAACTTAAAGTATAGACATTCAGAATGATCACTTTCTGATATTTCCAGCAATGCATTAAAATAAATGAATATCCTTCTCTCTGTTCCCACTCATCTGCTCTCCATCAAGAAGATCTGAAGTTTAGTTTAGTTACATTAACGTCCCATTTTAAAGCAACAATAGGGCTATTTTTGAACGGGCGGTAATTCGTAATTTGAATCGCGGCCAAATGACGAGGACGACACCAGAACTGGCACCCCTCTCTCCAAACTTTCCTACCACACCAGCGAGAGGACGTTTGGCCCCTACGGATGTAACGTGCACCAGACAAGCTTACACGACGGTTCATCGAAGGAATCGGAACTCGAGCCTGAAGCCCTCTGGTTCCGAATCCGAGACCTTACCACCGGGCCGCCTAGCCCAAGAAGATCTTAAAATCGACGAGATAGGAATGATCACATAATATCTGAAAGATCAAAAGAGCTCAAATTGCGGAAATATGTTAGACGAAAGAATAGATAGCAGTAGATAAAGGATCGCTTTGTTCATCATAAATTGATGAATATTTTTTTTTTTAATTTTAAAGAACTGTACTAATTTATGTATCAGTGTTTACATGATATTTGAAAAAGAAGATCAAACATTTATTTACTTAAATTATACATTTAGACGTACATTCACTGTTACAAATTTTTATTAAATAATGTGCACAGTTGTATAAATAAGACTTTTAAATGAGTGAAAGTTAATTATAAAAAATGTAAAAAATTATATATATATATATATATATTATACAGGCACCGTAAACTAAAAGTGCCACTAAATTATTTCTTTTATGCTCATCTATGCAGAAAGAAAGTTTTACGCTTCTATTAAATTTAAACCATTTTCCCCTTACTTTACAGGTGTTTGTAAGAGTCTTTTCGTTGTATTCTTCAGATGCAATACAAGTATCACAATAGGTTATTAAAAGGGCAGAATTGGAAAATAATACATTTATGTACTTTGATTGAAATTCAGAAAGTGGTCAAGTGTGTTAATTGAAATACTTCATAAACTTGTTTACGTAGATTGTTTACGTAGATACAGAATTGCATTATTCTAACAATTCCTGCATAAAAGCTATACAGCTCATTTGTGATATCAAGGCAGAATTCTTGAATTCATCGGCAAAGATCTTCGTCTACATGAGAAGTTTTATATGCGGAAGAGCCTAAGCGACTCCAATGATAAAAATGAAACGGCATCGTTAGTTGATCTAGGAGGAAATTCATCAGATGCTTGCCAGTGAATCCACTCTTCATAGAATTCTGCATTTACCTATCGCTTTACAGCTGATGTGCGATGAGGAGTAGGACTGGGCGATGATCAAATATCATCATCGCGATATTTCGTCCAACACGTGTCGATAGTTTTCGATATATCTTGATATCATTATTTATTTCTAGATATTATAAGTTATAAATATCATCTCTTAAAATATTGACTGACCAGAATGACTCCAAATAAAAAGAATTTTCAATTTATATAATAAAAATATTCGTTTTTCTTTTGAATAAAAATAGTTAGAAAAAATTTGTGTTACAGACAATGCCAAAGCAATGTCTGCATGTTACAATTTATAATATTGTGTTTTTTCAATAAAATAATCTTTAAAATTTTACCCTTTTTATTATTGACAAAAAAACTTCAGTTTCTTTTATTCTTCATAAAAAAAGGAGAATGACACAATAATGCATTTAATAAGTGACATTAAATAGTTTTAATAAATCATGAATTCAAAATCTGATGTCTTGAAAAGTTAATTTTGTATGCTCATCCTCATATTTAGCAAGACAGCCCAGGGTGGGGTGCCTTCCTCTGCATTCTGTTCCACCGTATTCTGATTTTGATATTTGTGCGCCAGAATTTTGAATATTAATTACATAAATTTTTATTCTTATTTTAATAGAATTATTGGCAGATTTAATTTAAATATGCACTAGAATTAGAACAAGAGGTATGGTACATAATCATCCAATTTACTATTGAGTAAACCATTAATAACAAATATTATGGAGGATAAATTTATTAATGGACAAATGATGTAATGCATTAAAAATTTTAGAAAAGGTCCTGATCATGTTCGAATAAAAGGAAAATATATCCTTATACAGGGTGTTCCAAAATTATCTTGACAACTTCAAAAATTCATAACTTCGAAAATAAACAAGATATTTATATTCTGTCTTTTGCATGTATTACTGCAACTAATAAAGTTTTTTTTAGTACACTTCAACATGCGCACCATTGGTGGCCCTAAGCACTTCCAGTCTGTAATCAATTTCAAGCCAGGTACGCTGTAACATGTCACCTGTGATTGTAGTAAAAGCTTGTGTAATGCGGCGTTTCAAGTCATCAATGTCATTAACCGGTGTCCGGTAAACAATGTACTTTAAATAACTCCACAAGAAGAAGTCGAGGGGGGTTATGTCCGGAGACCTTGGTGGCCATGGAATTGGGCCACCCCGTCCAATCCATCGGTTGGGAAAAGTTTCGTTGAGGTGTTCCCGAACTGCTGTCAACCAGTGTGGGGGTGCACCATCCTGTTGGAAGTAAACAATCGGCTGTAATTCTTCCAACTGAGGAAGAGCAAAGTTTTGAAGCATATCCAGGTACACGCAGTCGTTAACTGTGGTTTCTATGAAGAAGAAAGGACCAATGATTTTGTTGTGCATAAGCCCACACCACACATTAACCTTTGGGCTGTCTCGTTGAAGCTCGACTACTGCATGTGGGGTTTAAGAACCCCCAATCCGTACGTTGTGGCGGTTTATTGTACCAGACACATGGAACGTAGCCTCATCACTGAAACACACCTTTTTCAAGAAATCTTCATCATGCTAAATACGTTGTAACATGTCTACGGCAAATTCCACACGTTTTAGTCGGTCTGTTGGTAACAGTGCTGCAGCAACTGTACCTTATAGGCATACAGACGCAACTGTTTATGAAGAACCCTGTGGATTGTGGTTGTAGGCATTTGGAGTTGCCTTGAAGCCTGACGAATTGAAGTTTTCGGATTGTGCTGGAATGTTTGCCGTATTCTCTCCACATTTTCTGGACTTGTGCTGGGTCGTCCAGCTCCACTTTTATACAATACTGATCCGGTGCTCATGAAGCTTGTGTGCCATGCACAGATGGAGGGTCTGGATGGTGGGTCTCTTTGGAATTTTGTCCTGAAGTTCCGTTGAACCTGTGTATCTGATTTCATCTCTATGAACCATGACACGCATTGAGCTTTCTGTTGTGGTGTCCACATCTTCACTTATAACTGTTCAGCCTATTGAAAAAAAACTTTATTAGTTGCAGTAATACATGCAAAAGACAGAATGCAAATATCTTGTTTATGTTCGAAGTTATGAATTTTTGAAGCTGTAAAGATAATTTTGGAACACCCTGTATATCATCATTAATTAAACTCAATGAAAAAATAATCAACATCCAAATACAACGCTGTGTTTCTGAATATTAAAATTCTAATTATCTTTTATTTCTAAGTATTCTATCAACATTCAACAACTATTCTATCAACATAAATTTAAAAAATTAAAATCAAACATAAAAAATTTAAAGGAAGGGAGAGGGGAACGATAAAAGGATTATATAAAAAAAATCACAGCTAAAATATCTTTACATTAAAAAAAAAGAAAAATAATAATTTTACAAAAATTGTATTAAGTCAATTGAATGCAAGAATTTTTAAATCAATTCAAAATATTTTGTATTTGAAAATAAAAAAAAAATTAAAGAAAACTCTTTTAAACTGCGTAAAAATTTGAAAAAAGCACAACAAACATTCCAAACACATAAAGTGAAATAAATTGGAGTAATAAAATTTAACCATTAAAAATAATCATTATTATCATCATCATTTTCAGAGATATAAAAGTAGAAAAATTATACATTTTTAGAAATATAAAAGTGCATACTACAAAAAAGCATGAGGATTAAAAAGAAACACATATTTTCCACTGATATTGCAAAACAATTCCTTGAAATCTCTCCTCCTCCCCCAAAAGAAATATTTAAAGCATTGCCAGGACTGACTTTCAATAGTTATGCGAATTTGACCATTATCGAAATCCCGACATTACACAAAATTCGATAAGCATCAAAAGTACAACTTATATCGAAAATTTGATAAATATTGAAAATTTAGTAAGTATGGGGAGTCCGATATGTATCAAAAATTCAATAAGTATCGGAAGTTCGATCAGTACCGATAGATCACTCAAACTAGTTTTAAAAAACTAGTTTTTGTTTACTCAAACAAAATTGTTACTGTTTGTTTACTCAAACTAGTTTAAAGGAGTTCAGCAAGCAATTCAGACGCCAGGCGACAGCGGAGGTATAACGGCACTTCTTTTTTTTTTATGCGAATATGCTTGAACGTGAAAATGCGAGCTGCGAATAAAATTGTGGATTTAATCTGAATTAATCCTTTTTTGCTTTAATTTATGAAGATATATATTTAGTGATTAAACAGTAAACAATCTTCTGATAACCGCAATTATTTTTCCATAAGGGTATCATTCAGTTAGGAAACAGAAAACAGTTTATTCCAAAATGAGGCGAAGCCATAATATGGAGGAGCATCATCTTATTGCAAGTGAATGTCTGAATTAATGGATGAATTTCCATTGGTATCTCATTCCTTAAGTATCTTCTTACAGCAGTTTTGGGACAGTTGAATTTTGAACTTACTGTTCATATACTAAGCGTGAGGAAAAAATATCAAAATGTAAGTTTCTGTAACAGTTTTATAGAAAATCATCCTTTCCATTCCTACCGGGAGAAGTAAGGATCCTATAGTTTATAATTTAAAATTGAGAAATCATTCTGCTACCAATACAGAGAGAAAAATGCCAGGGATTAAAAAGAAGAAGGGGAGGGAGAACGTGTTTTTATTTTACACCGAGATCAGTATTGAGATTCTACATGATATTATGCATGAAGTTGCGAACAAGTAATTTTATTTTCATTTTCGATATTCCACTGCTTCTCTTCCAGTCGAAGTTGCAAATGTTAATTAATCAAATTGAAAAATATGCGTGATTAGCAAATTTATTTCAAATCATCGTGATGGATGATATATCAAATCCGTATTTTTGTTATTCTAAATAATCAATTATTTTGTCTGTTAGTATTTCATTACACTGTCATAAATATTTAACGAACACGGAATCAACGTGTAAAAACAAAGAAATTATGCAGAGTGATTCTCATTGAATGGGGCAAAAATAAAGTATATCAGTGAATACTGTGATTAATTTATTTTGATATAAGATAAAATTACCGTGAAATAACAAATACCCAATTGTAGTTCCATTTATAACTGGGTCCTATTATGGCCAATTTTCTATAACTGCGAACTGTGTGCAATTAATAAAGAATATTGAATGTTAATGAGGCGACTATGACAATTAACACATGCCAGATCTCTTTAAATACACGCCACGCTTAAGGCACATTCACAGTTTCGCACTCGCACAATGGTGGTAAAAAGGGCTTCAAGTATTGTTTAGGGACTTCAACTGTATGTCAACAATGTAAATAATGCCTTTTTTTTACAAAAAAATCAAATAACGATTAACTTTTAATGTTCCCTTTTTTTTATATGGTTTCTTTTGTAGTATAAGTAGTTATTTGAATTTTCACTGTAAATAGCTGTAGCATTTTAGAATATTCTTTCTAAATAAATGTATTTAAAAAATTTTTTTTCTCTAAAAATGTTTAAAAACTTTTTTCGTTATTTCTTCCTTTATGTTTCTGATTAAGTATCATTATGTTTTCATTTCAAATATATTTCTGATACTCTTCAAACATTTATTTTTTTTGTAATTTTACACAAATTATGTTCTTTAGAAATTGTAAAATCACTAGAAAAATTTACTTCCAAGTTAATGTGCCTCTCACAATTTAAATGAATGGCCTCATATCCTGTTGAGAGGTTGCACCTGGGCTCTGTCAATGTAACTTTCTGTTAAAATTTAAGCATTTTTCACATTTTCTTTTGTTCTTTATGTAAAAGTCATTTTTTAAAGCTGGTGAAGCTTGGTTCGGGCTTCTCATCATGATTAATGAGTTTGGTTGTATCTTTTTCCTTCATATGCACATCCAACTGTTAAGATGACCTTCCGTGATATGGGTATTAGGTGCCCAAAATGGCGTTAATAATGATATTTCAAAAAAATAGAATGCTTTCTTTTGGATGGATGGTGGCATTTTATTAATGACAGCGACGGACGCTTTCTCCAGCGTCGTTTAGTGGCGATTTTGCTACTGAAAGAATTTTCGTTATTTCCAGATAAAATGTGTATAGTTTTAGTTTGAGAAATAATTTGTTTCAATTAAATCATGCACAGATTTCGTACAAAGGTATTCTTTATCTTTTCCTTTTAATACGAATCATCCTGCAGTTCCAGATCCATTTTAAAACAGTATTGTTATCGATCCCATAGTCAACTGGGGTTTTTAATTTATTTTATTCATACAGACTGTTCCCAATCAGATAGGAAGACGTGTAGTGTATTCTCCCTTTTTAGGCATTATTGTAGCCCTAAATCGCCACGGATGATGCCAAGCTATACAAATATTTAAATATGCCAGTTTCTGTACTGAATAAATTTTAATTTTTGAAATAAATATTTCCATTTAAATTTCCAAATAACTCTTGCTGAATTTAAAAATAAGCATAGCAATACTGATTTTTAAAATTATGGAGAGAAATTCTAGATATGCATAAATGAATAAGGAAGAAACATTTTACTGATATTTATTATACCATGAGGGACAGATAATTTTGAACATTTTATTTCAAATCCCCACTGAAAGAAAAACAATCATTTCCTTTGACGAAAATTTGTAATTGGAAGTATACATCTCAGTGCAATCTTAGGGAAATAAATGGTTATTCCTCTTTTTTGAGGGGAAGAGGATGCTCTGTACCTATGTTACATTGCATGAGAAAAGAAATTCAAATTACCATTTTCCACTATTTGTCGTCTTCGGGAGTTTCTTTCTCTTCTTCTAGTCTCCCTCTTCTTGTGGTCTTTCTTGGGTCTTTTTGGTTCCAAACGTTCCTCTGCAAGAAGAATAAATACGTAAAAGTTTAATTATAATAAATTCATTAATAAAATTTTAAAAAAAAAACACCATCACTAATGAAATTCCAATAGGTTTTGACTTTCGAATTTTTTAAAGAAAATCCTGAATTCCAAAAAAACCAAAACAAAGACATTCAACTTCCCATAGATACTCTCATAGGTTACAAAATTCTGTACCTAATTTTCTTCAAATGTGTAGAAATCAAAAGACCGCTTCAGAATTGAAAAAAAAATTCAACATTCCATTTTTCCTCCTCTTTATAGGGAAGCTCAGAAACAAGATTCTCAATTTGCGTAATATTTGTAATTGCTACAAGGCGACTTTATGAAATAGGGCAGTTTTAAATTACCATAAGTATAAATAATTACGTACAAAAGCAGATCTGCAGTATGGTTCATACGATAAATGTGATAAAACCGAAACAAATTTGTTTCAATACAGAAAATAAGTAAAATACATCTAGAAAAGTAAATTTTAAATGGACGACTAAATAACACTAAAATCTATTGAAATAATATAATGTTGAGCATGTATATTAATCATAATAATTATACAGACCTTGAAAACATATGATAGAATACATATTTCAAATCTCAATTATGCAAATACATTACCAAACATTTATAATAATCGTATTCTTCCTTATTTATTTGCAGAGTAATAGTTTTCGTATAATATCAGAAAAAGAATAAAATTATTAAAACTGTTATGACAGAAAACTGCACAACATAGATCAGGTTTAATTCATTCTTTAGAGGAATCAATATTTATTTTTTCTTTTTAAGTCTTAAAGAATCAAACAATCCGCTTAAGAATTCAAAAAATTCTATATTTCGTTTTTTTCTACCATTTGTAAAGAAGTGAATAAAATTCTTAGTTTTCATACTATTTGTAATTGCTAGAAAGCTACTTTATGTAATAAGACAGTTCAAAATGTACACAAGTATAAATGATTACCTACTTAATCAGATCTGCCATATAGTTCTTAGGGTAAAAAGGATAAATTAGAACTAAATTTATTTCAGTGCAGAATATAGGTGGAATATATGTAGAAAATAGAATTTTAATGGTTAACATGATAGCAAAATCTACTGAAGTAGTACGATTTTTAATGCACAAATTAAGCATAATATCTACACAAATTTTGAAAATATAAGATTAAATACATATTTCCAATCTCACGCATGCAAATCAATATATCATAATTTTACTGTTTAATATTTGTAAAGTTAGAGTTCTCCAATAATAGCCAAAAATTAAATTATTAAAGCTGCTATCACAAAAAAATTTACACAATACAGATAATGTTTTTGTAAAATATAAAGTATTAACTAAACATTATTAAGAAACCTAAAACGTTATTAAAAAACTAAACCAAAATGTATATGAAATTATATGCTGGGTGGCCCATGGAATATTAAACTAATATTGCTTTCTACATAAACAAAATCGATCTCTTCGACGCATTTTAAACTATTAAAGCATAGGTAAATAGGAATGTAGCAGAAATATTGTAATTATATTTAAAAGTTTTATTTGTTCTTAATTTAGTATATTTTTGCAAATTGTTCTGCTTATTAGTGATCGATTTATTATTTGCTTTTATACAAATGTTTATTTCGTGATTCGAACCTCTGACGATACATCATTTTGTGATACATATTACATTTTAATTCCTTTATTAAAATAGTGTCTGTTAGTTTCGGTAATTAAAAAAAAATAATTTCTTAATGTCAACACTTTCAAAAAGTGAAAAAAAAAATTGCAAAATTATATCGCCTATATATGTGAAAGCAGAATTTAACATGTTTTCTAATAGTTTAAAAAACAACAATTTCGCAATGAAAAGAGAATATTATTTCTATATTCTATACAATTTAAATAAATAGATTATGAAATTAATAGAATTCCTCGAAAATAAAAATGTTTAATTCATTGATATACTGCATTGCAACCACTAATTTCAAGTGGAATTTCATAGAAGACACTGAAAGCCATGCCCATGCGATTTCCTTGGCAAATCAATCACTTATTCTTTATAACGTTTTGTCCGACAAAATTTAAAATATCGAATTACTGATTTTTTGTATTTTTGAACTTTTGCGAGCACGTGTTATGAAAAATGGTCGATAATGAGTATGATTTTAGTTATCAATCTAAGTAAGTTTCACTCGAACATAGATATGAAGATTCTTTACTGAGTAAAATATATACAGTTATAAAGAAATGATCAGTTTATTTGGTTTCAATAATTTCAATAAACCGAATGACGTTAGAAGCCGTTTCAGCGAAGTGACTGCATTATATTTTTTTCTAGTCGTTGTAACCCCTTTCCTAATTTTGTTCCTTTTTTCGGTACGGTAACGACAACAAAAATGAACACATAACTCTCGCAGTAAAGTGTCTTTGATTTCTCCTTTCAAAATTAACGTTAATGATATTTTTAGTATGAGAAAAAATTAAATTATACTTACTTTTCCTTTTTTGAGGTAGTCGAATTTTCGTGTTCTTTCGCCTTTCTTTGAGAGGCAGAAAGAAAAAAAAAGAAATTTAATTATATAAATAAATGTCACAATTGAAATTTAAAATTTCAATAAAAGGTAAATTAAAACAATAAAAGTTTAAATTCATTTAATACTATATTTTAAAATCACGAGTTAACAAATTCGAAACCTACCACATTGTTAATGATTGCAGAATGCCAATACTCATATAACCTGTCTCAATCGACAGAATAGAGAAATAACAATTTAAAAAAATGAGGGAGAAAAATTTTTAATTCTGAAATGAGAATCGGAGACGAAATAGAAATTGGATGGATCTATGCAAAAAATCCTAGTTTTCATTGCCTATAGAAAAAATTCATTTGTTTCTTTTCAGGATGATTCGTCTTTCTCTAACTAGTCGATTTCCAAATCAAACATTCGATATAAATAAGGCGCTTTACAATTTCTCACATGAATCAAATGCAAATAAATCGTCAAGAATAACTTTAGTGATTAACAACTTTTTTACTTAACGAGGTTTAAACTTAGATAAGGAAGAAGAACTATACCTAAAATTGCCTTTTGCATCATTGAAAATACAAAATTCCTAAAAGCACCTTTCTTTGACATAGTAAGGAAACTGTTAAAATTAATTTATTCGTTTACGAAATAATTTTTAGCCCACAAAAAGAACAGCAATCATCAAAAAATTCGATCTCAGTTAACAGACTTCAACCAGGGCGAAAAATATTGTCTGGGAGAAGAACTGTATAAATATTCGGCCTGGCCGAATTATCTGTGCATATCTTCCAGCATCGAAACACCTCACCTTAAAAAAAGTTTAACAAGTAAAATTTGAATGTAGTCTAAAAAATAGCAGTTTTGAATCCTAGTCTGAAATCAATTCGAAACTCTGCCAATACATGAAACAAGTCAAAGCAAAACCTTTAAAGTTGGGTCGCCGCGAAGTTTCGAAGAAAGAAAGCACTTCAGAAAACAATAATTCATTCCCAATATTGCGAAAGTGGGAAACTACAACCAACCAAAGGTTCTGAACTCCGAATTAATCCTTAACTCCATTGGCAAATGAATACAATTAACATGCACACAATAGTAATAAAAAGAAGGAACGAGTTAAGTAAAAATAATAGTATCACTGGGTATATAATTAACGATGATACCTAAACCTGACCTAAAAATTCAAATCAACAAAACGAAGTTCCAAATTTCAAATGCTATACTCGAAACTATAATATTTTCAAGGAAACTCCACCCAATAGTTGTAAGGAGTCAAATCCAACAACTGTAACAACAGAAAACGATTCTTTATTCTACAAATAAATCGGAGACGGCTAGCAAAACCTAAGCACTTGCAGAGTTCTCTAACATAGGCAACAGCAGCCACAGAACTCGCTCCGTAATCAACAAATTAAAGGAAGAGTTCAGTCTACTCGCTCCTGATCCGCTTTCATAAATATAATGACAGAACGTCGAAAGATCTTGAAGGATATCTTTGTTCTTAACAGATATATCGCAAAAATGACTGCATTTTCGAGAACATTTGTTTTCAAACTCGGTAAGAAATCGCCAAATGGTCGCTAAGGCAGTGGATCATTAACACTCCTCCATGCAGCATTAGATATATCTGTGAAACCCTTTTTTGATATCAGATATCTGCACTGGTAAGTAATACTACATTTCGTAACAGCACACAGCTAAAAACCTTCGGCGTGTTTAGTGCAATTATAAAAGAAATTTAAGGGATTTATTTTAATACATTTAAACATTTATAACATTAACATTTAACACATTTTAAAAACCCATTTCACACTTGTGATATAATTTTGCGATGGATTTCTGATTTGTCATCATAGCATAGAAACAAAATGTGGTAGCCATCAAATTGCAAACAGGTAATCAACCAACTACATTCATATCAGCCTATAACTCTCCCTACGCTAACATCGAAGAAACGTTACAGGAATTGCAGGCAATCCTCATTTCTCTTAAAAACGAACCAATTTTCACTAGAGCGTATATTAACAATCATCATACACTTTGGGGATACAGAAATAATGACACAAGGGGTAAAAAAGTATTAGATTTTATCCTGGCAAACGACCTGTTTGTTATAAACAGATCAGACGCCCCCCCCCCCCAACGTTTCAGACAGACATATTCAAGGATTGGCCAGACCAAACTATCTGCTCACCAAATCTAATTTCACAAATTGCAAAATGGGATGTCTCTGAAGATCCATCCCTCAGTGATCACAAATACATCATCACACAAATAAACACTCAAATACAACAATGTTCATTTAATAGATTCAAGACTCTTTATGGGAATCACAGGAAAGTCCTCAATATTCTAAAACCAACTATAAATATCTTCTGCAAGAAATCAAAAAATGTGATTCACAGGAAAAAATAAATAAAGTAACAAACCACATTCAAAACTCAATAATTGCAACTTGCAAGAGTAACTATAAAATTAAAAAACAACAATCACTGAAACCCCCCACTTGGTACACCACTAAACTAATTAATCACCAGGACCAGATGGAATAGATAATATAATTCTCCAACAAATAAACAAAATATTTCCAATCCTCTTTTTTGAATTTTTCAATAACTATCTACAGCTTGGATTCTTTCCGGACCCACAGAAAATAGCAAGCATTATTTTCAAAAAGGAAAACCGGAAGACGAGGTCTCTTCCTATAGACCTAAAAACCTGGCAACAATCTTCAAAAATTTGCTACTCAATAGAAAAATTGGTCTAAATTCAAGTGAAGGTCCAGCCATTAGAGAACAGAGGATGGACTGTCCACAGGGATCTTGAAGCAGTCCAGCTCTCTGGAATCTTGTAGCAAATGAAATTCTGGAAGATACCTTCCCAGAAAACACATTAATTTTGCATTTGCAGACGGTTTTGTTATAGTCTCCCATGCATCCACTGGACAGAAAATTAAAAATCAAATACACGAAGCAATAGCCAAATTCATTTCCTGGATCAATAAGAATAAACTACAAATTTCAACCAAAAAACACAATATATTCTGTATAGCAAACTCGTGTCTGGTTCTATATAGAAAGATTTCAAGAATGCTATTCTCTAGAGTAGCACTATCTATACATCCATATATTTATTTTCTGTTATTTTTGTGTTTGTACATAGCATTTATTTGTATTTGCATTTTTTTGTGCGGTTGCGTGTTTTATTTATTTATTTATTATTTTTCTTTCTGTTCCCATTTCTAAATTTCGTTAATATTTTTATTATTTTTTGTCTGAATTTTGTAATCACAAACAAACTTTAAGTCTGTTTATGTAAAAGAGCACCAGTTTATCTCTGATGGTTTGCTTACAAGCCAACGCTACAGGGGCATGAAGAGGTGTTGTGTGATTTGTTTCTTGATGTGCTCATGTGTTGAAGTTGCGTACAATTACGTATTCTCGATGACAATATACCATTTCAATATTTTCATGATTAAAAGAGTTACCTTATTGATGTGATTAAACTTTACTTTCATATTCGGTGCTTTACTTCGTAGGGAATTTAAAAACTTTCCCAACATGGGCTCATACTATCTATAATAATGAATTACATATTAAAGACAAAAATTTAATCTCAAACAGCCTGCTTTTTATTAAAGCAATGAAAGCTTTTTTTAAAAAAATTAATGATTTAATTAACAGTTAAATACTTGACATTTCAAAAATGTAAAAATGTTTGAAAAATTTCTGCAGAAATCATAGAGATAGTTTTAGAAACATCATACTTTGTTTTTGAGTATGCTTAATGTCAAGTAACTAATGTTCGAAATCAGCAACATTAAGCTGAAAATGAGAAAAAAAAATATGACAAAAGGTTAAAAATGGGCTTCATTATCTGGCTTTTCAAAGAAAAACATTCAATTTAACATCGAAAAATAAAAGTTAATATTATCAATCATACAACCCCCCTCCCCGAAAAAAAAACCTAGATATACTGTAATAAATGAAATAAATTTTTTTAATTATCATTTTTTATCAGCAGTCGTTCAGCTATGCACATGTTGTAAATTGATTTCATAACATATTCATTATTGTATCCTGTTAGAAACAATAGGCATCAGTGTTTTTCAAACTTATTCCCATGATATTTTAGAGGCCAAAATTAGATATGTTACTTGAAGGCAATGCACGTTTAAAATTATATCATTCACATTTTTTGCTTTCACTTATTCGAAGTTAATGAAGATAAAGTTTTGCAATTCACAAAAATCTGAATTCAATATTTTTTCGGTCCACATTTCGGATTTTCCCAAGTCCAAAAGACAAATATTAGGAATTATGTCTGCCTGTCTGTCGGTCTATCTGTTGCTGTGTTTGAAACGAGTAAAAGTAAGCTAGATGGATAAAGTTTAGTATGAGACTCTGATATAAAATTTGTGTATTATATATAATTAAATATTAAATGGAAACCATTCGTAAGAAGCCCGACTGTCCGATTACTAGTAAATATGACAACTACAAAACTTGAAGAGTTATGTAAAATTTAGCACATATCAAATTTTGAAGGATATCAGTAGATTGGTTGACTGTTTTTTATTTTATACTTTCACAGACATAGGAGTGCGGACTCAAAAATGGAATAATTTAAATACATAAAATTTGGCCCGATCTCCAATTGTATTCTCTGTCAAATTTTGATTTACACCGATTTTCTGATATTTGATCACCAAAGGCATGCGATTAATACTTAAATGCCATTTATTATATATATATACTCTAACACACACGTTACCGTTAAAGCTAGTAAGTCGTTAATGTGCAGATTACCTAGCTAATTTGTACCTACTGATTTGCTCCGTTAAAGTGCGATATCAAGAGTTTTCTGCCTTTTTACAAGGTTATATGCACATTAGCGGCTTCCATATCCTTAAGTTCAAAATGTTTCTTTCCTTTCCTTTCTTTTCCCTATGCCTTCCTGAGCAGGGTTTTAAAAAATGCGACTAAATCTAAATGTACTATAAACAGGAATGCTTGTTGCAAAAACCAATTGCTATGCGACTCAAAGTGTTACAAATTTGTAAATTGCTCAAGTAATCATATAATATAATCATATATTTCGCAAATTCATTTCCTTAATTGTAATAATATGTTAAACCGTTTGATTCTTTGTATTACAGTTTTTTTCAATTGGTTGATGGTTGATTCTATCAACTAATGTGTTGATTGTTCACCTGTCTTAACTTGATTCGTTAGATATCAAAAAATAAATAAACAACATTTAATGTAAGCGTACAGAAACGTTGCTGTTGTTCCAGCAAAGATCTTATTTTTTACTTTAATGAGTGTCTAATAAGTAATGCGCAGATTATCTAGGTAATTCTTAGATTACCTAAATATTTTGAGATATGAAATAATTTTCGAACTTTAACGGATCATCATCCTAGTTAATGTGCAGATTAGCTAGCTAATCTACATACTAACTGATTTCTGCACTTCAGCATAACATCTCTATTATAGAGTATGCAAAGAACTTCCGTGGGGAAGCGGGCACTCCCACTCGTTTATTTTCAATGGAATAAAAATCACGAAGCATATTATAATTCAAAATACACTGTTATGACTTCACAAAGTATCAGTAAAATTAAGAAAAATTGACTGAGTTTTAATTTGAGAATATGGCTAAAATTTTTATAGAATTTATGCATCAGAAAATTAAATAATTAAAGATTATACAATAAGTCAAAATTACGAAAAAAAAAAGGTTATGTCGTTTCTTGTTTAGACAGAAATTCTTCGAAAATGCAAAAAATAAAAATTACCTCATCCGTCATTTTCGCAGCCGTTTCCGCCTCTTGGACTGCCCTTTTGTACTTTAGTGTAGATAACCGTTTTTTGATTTGCTCCGTCTGAAAAGGTAAAATTTTTTGTTCATATAATCATCATAACTCTAATGAGATCATATAATAAAATTCAGTGTACAAAAATGCGTAAATAGAATCCAAGTTAGAAAGTTTATGAGAAACCTCAACTCCATTTTCCTAAATAGCAACCATAAGTGTCCCATTATCTTTTTTCCCCCCATGAATTCATTGAATTCTTCAATGCGCAGCAAAGCTGGGCAATTTTTTTTATTTATTTTCATTTAAATATGTGTAATGTATCTTTAACATGACAAGTAATTGGGAGTATCGATACTAGATGCTGAAAGGGATTGAGAATAAAGAGATGAAAAACATTTTTTTTTTCTGGATGCAGAACAGATGGGGCTAATTTTAACTCGGCAATCGATACACATGTGCCTCGTCATTATCTAAAATGCAGGTTAAGACCATGACACAACTAAAAAAAAAAAGAGACAGAGAGACTTTTTTTTAAATATAACTGGCCTTATTTTTTTTAAGGTAAAAGTCGCTTAATCTAGATCAGTACACGGAGAAAAGTTCAATCTTTGTTTATTCGTCTCATAACCCCAGCAAAGTAATTTTCAATTTCATTAGACATTCACTCAGAGGCTTTACACTTGCCCTCTTCATTATGTATTTGCACATCTTTTTTTATCATCTCCTCTGAAGTTTGATCTTTATTTTGAAACTAGAAATAATTTAGCTACAACTTTTTCTCAACATTTTTCAATTCAATAATTTTGTGTAATGAGTTAAATACACTCATAACACATATAAGGTTCGTTAGTAGAATCACATTTATCATTAGGTTTTTTAAATATATAATATCGAAGAAATTGCTTTCTCTTCTTATGTTTTAAAACGGATCTAATTAAAAGATAAGGAATGGAATTGCTTTTAAAATGCAAAACTATTAAGTAGAATGAAATTTTTTATTTCAAAATTAAATACTTATTCAGTTTTCACAAAATTTATAAACAAAAAAGCAAGCTTTTATTTTAACCAAATAATTATGATAATACTAATTAAACCTATAGAACCAATTCAATAACCGAATGAATCGAATTTGTCACCATTCATGCAGTTAAGCGTTCGGGAAACTATTAAAAAATCATTTGACAGCCTGATAGTTGAGGGTTAATAAAAATGGAGCGTTACATGATAGAACAACATGTTTACATTATTGAAAAATATTTAAAAAAATAATAAAAGTATGGCAGCCGCAGTTCAAAAATTTGAAAATCGGACCCTTAGATCGTGTGATTTAAACCACTGGATTTCTTTTTATGATGTAATTTGAAATCAAAGGCCAACAAGCCCACAAACACATATGCATTGAAGGAGGAAATTCAACACTGCATCAACGAAATTAAGCCACTTTTATGCAAAATGGTCATGGAAAATTTCGACAAAAGAGTGTATATGTGTCAGCTAAGCCGTGGAGGCCATTTGCCCTATGTGTTATTCCATACATAACCCTACGCTGTGTACTTTCCAATTCAATAAAAATAAAACAATTTAGGGGGGGAAAAACTGTGCTTTTTTATTTAATTCAAATCTTGAGTTAATACGTTGTTCTATTGTGTGACACTCCATTTTTACTAACCTTAAACAATCAGCTATCATATTGTTTTTTAACAGGGTTGCCAACATTTTACTGCACGAATGGTCGCAAATTCAAATCGTGCGTTAATTTTAGGACACCCTATACTCATAATAACAGTTTCGAATATTCTTTACTTCAAAATGATTTTATTTCATTAAAATTTCAAAATTATATTTATTAATCTCTCAAGAGTTCAAAAAAATTGAGTTTTAATCTTCAAAGTATTAGTATTTCATGTATTAGCAATACTTTCATACCCAAAAACAATCCAATATCATGGGCAAAATAATTATGGCTGATAATCTTTCTATAGCTGGTTAAGCTGCGCTAACAAAAGGGCTCTGAGCTGCGATCTGCGACGGAGGCAAGGGAAACATGTAGTCCCAACGTTGTCCATTCAGTGTTTTGGAGCAGAGAAAGGTTAAACAATCGAGGAGTTCCTCTCTTATCTTCACAAGTATTATAATCGGATATTTTTTTCATTTACCGAAATATCTCGCGGCCTTAGTTACCAATTTAATAATCCAGTCATTACAGAATAACAGTGCAGTTTAACAATACAAATTTATGTACAAAAAAAGTACCATATGATATCAAATGACACCTTATTATCAAAGCAAGCAATTATGAACAAGGATACAAGGCGTGATTTTGTAGACAATACCGAATTTCGACAATTTATCCTAGACTTCATGATAAAAAATGTTAAATAATTTAATTTTGATAATGTCCTATAAAAATGATTAAGAAATGAATTAGCCTGTAAAGGAAAGGCTTCTTTTGTGTCTTCTTGTTTTTATCTAAATAGTTAAAGATAAAAAAAAAACAGCGAGACGGTGCTTTTATTTATAAATTTTAGATTTAATTAAAATTTTCCTTCATTTCACTCTCAACAACTCTGCTGCCTGCCTCTGCACGGGTTCAGAGAATAACAGATTGAAGTCCTAGAAATTCAATCACTTCATATATGATAAAAAGATTAAAAAGTGCCATCTTAGAATATCAAGAAATATTAATCAAGATCTCGGAAGAAGTCAAAGAGGAAATTGTGCAATTGTCAAAAAAATGCAAACTGAAGAATTCGACGAATTTTCAAGTTTCAGACCTGAATGAAAAAGAAAAGCACATTTTTGAAATTATGCCTGTCCATTTGAATATGATAACCCGATAAATACAGAATAAAACTAAATAGATAAATATACGGATTTAACATCAAATCTGTATCAGATTTGGATTATCCGTCAAAGAGTTGTTCTTTTCTCAAGCATGTAAAAGCGAAAAATAAACAGTGTAATGATTAAACGACAATCGGTATGTGAACTTTTGAGTACAGTTAATAGTTCCGTGTCAAACTGATTTCAGCTAATCTTGGAAAAACGCCTAAAATATCTATTCATTTTTCTTGTACATGTGTACTAACCGCTTCACAGTGATTATTTTCCAAAGATGGCACGATAACAGGATCTTTCGTAACTACTGTTCACCCAAAGCATACGGTTGATACACAAGTACATTTTTTAGAGAATAGACGAGAAATGTTCTGGGAGACAAAACCGGCCAGTTATTTATAATTCAAAAGATTCAATCATAAGAAGTATCACATACCGGAGGAGAAACGACGTAGGATCTAAGATAAGTGCACTTACCCAAGACTTGGATGGTGGAGTATCCAGGAACACTACATGGTATTCCTGAAAATAAAGTTTACTAGTATTTTTGAAAATAGTCTTACTAGCTTTTTCTCATGAAAAAGGATTATATTTCTAAAGAAATTTAAATTAAAAACAATGGAACTAACATCCTAAATAAATCTTTTAAAACTGTGTATTACATTAGTTATACATAAAAAATACTGGAAATTACTTTATTTCTAATACTGCAAAATAATTCTAAGTAACATTAAAATTACTTTAGCGACACACTAAAGAAGAGAGGTTATTCTAGCCTTTGCTCAAAATTAACAGGTCAATAACTAATGAATGCCCTTTGAATCCGTTATGTTGCAGCATAAGAAGATATAATAATACATATCTAATAAAATATTTTAACTAAGATTTAAATAAGAGAAATGGCCAAAATATTACTTTTTAAACTAACTATAAGAAATCAATTGCTTTAATCAAGAACTTATGCTTTTATTAAAGTCTTCATTAATTTCATTTATTATTATAAATCAGGATAGATATAAGGTACTAATTTATAGATAATAACATTCTAGTCGGCAATTTTTCCGGACTTGGATATTTTTACATATTTATGATTGCCACTTATATTTTCTGATCGGAAAAATTTTCCGACTTTCTCGTGATATTACTGATTTCCTGGTTCTATCACCAATCTGAATTTCCTTTTTTAATACCTTCAAAATCTAGTACCTCCAAAATTTAGTCTTATGATTTGACCACTCTAATAATTTCATTTAATAATATATTAACCTAATGCATATTGCAGTGTAAGAACATAAGATAAAGAAATTATTCTACATCTCCAATCTTATCCCTCTTAATACAAACAAAAATTTATTCTAAAATTCATAAAGGACTATCCTATCGAAATCCAAGATTTTTAATGAACATACCTGGTTAGATCCTTTTTGTTTGTGGAATTTTCCGATATCTGGATCTCCCTCAATAACCGCCGGCCAGCTGTAAAATTATAAGTTATATTGCTCAAATTGTCAGGATTTTTAACTAGACGTTTAATTTTATAAAAGTTATTTCGAAAATATTTAAAAATTTATCTATGTTCGTTCGAACATCGCTTGAATATAAATAAGAGCGTGGTCTTAATGAAAATGGTCTAAATAGTGGTTTTCTCTATTCTGGACAGTAAATAGAATAATTTGTGCAATCACCCGATTTCTTATGTCCGGACGCTACCTCTATACTTTTGCAATGTTGTAATTTGTATTACATCGATATATAGAGGCTTTATGGGAAATTCTGCTCGGTAAGATTAAGAGAATACAGAAATAGAGAACATATTCAGGATAATATTGTGCAAAGATTTCTGACTATTTTATAAAAGGTTTCACTGTCATTTAGAAAGTGAAAAATCGAAAGTAAAAATACATTTTTGGCGGGAAAGGAGAGATAAGACTTTAAAAGAGCATTATAGGAAGCAAGAGATTTTTCCCCTAGAAATTATATATGGAGCGGATACTTTTAAGATAATCCGCAGAGCCTAGAAATCTATTTTTAAATTCAGTTAGCTCATCAGTAACCTAAAAAAATCACTATCCTTTTCTGCAAGAATATCAAATTTTACCAGAAATGTTTCAAATATCACTTTTTGGAAACGATTGCACATTGTTCATATTAGCAAGATTTTTTAAAAGTGAGAAATTATTTTAGATAAAGATTTTTTTTCTGACAACTCTTAAAGATCAATATTTTAAAGATTACTGAGTGATTATTGCTTTAATCGTCTTAACATAAGGCCTACTTTATAGAATTAAATACAAGTTTCAGAAAAGAGCAATGCTTATATTTATTTTAATTGTGCAAAATGAATGAAAAATTAGGACTAACGAAATCCAAACCAATTCAAAGATTCATATTCCCCCTTCTTCAAGTAACACATACAAAGTAGTGCTATCCGCAATATGTCAGCCTTCATTATAAATTTATTTTGAAAAAAGAAAATATAAATTACTAGGTATATCCGAAAACCTTCGCCCACACGAGGGTACCGCGTCTGTACTTTCCCTCCATACAAGAAGACGCTCTAGAGCTCTCCTCATGATCGTCTTCTAAAAGAAAAAAATAAAATCATAATTAGGAACCTTCAACAGGAAAAACAGCATAGACATGTTTAAAAGCATCTGCAACTAAAATTAACGAAATGATATAATCACTTTTCATTTAAAAACTTTGGAGGGATTGAAAAAGGAAAAGAAAGTTGCCGAAAGAAGATATTTTGGCATTTTTGAAGTAAAAATAGATTATAAATAAGCACATAGAAAATGCAATTTACAAAATTTCATTAATGTTCGAGCAATTGAAATGCGTTTACAAGAAATAATAATATAGCATCTATACATATTGTTAACCGATTAAAAGTGCTCATCAGAAAATGCGATGCAAATTTAAAAGAACATTGTAAGTTTCTGTTATGATAATAAATTAATATCTTATACAATAATAACGGTCTAATATATGCATGAAAGCAATTTTAATTTCAAAATCCAATGCATAAAAGCAATTTCAGTTTCTAGCAGTAAGTCCAGTTTTTAACAGGACCACAACGAATTAAAAATGCTATCAAGTTAAGGCATAACGTTAAAGCCAAAATGATCAGGTTCAAACATACGTTAATTGTATTACTGATGTAAGAAACATTTCCACAATCATGCCACAATTATTTCGAATTGCTTTTCTCATGTCAAATTTCACTAACCTCTTCGCATACCATAATGTGTCTAGCATAAGCGTCGAATTATTGAATTTTTAGTTTTGAATCTGCATTTAAATGAAAGCAGTCTTAAAATTTGCAAAGACCAGTTGGAAAATTGTCAATATTTCAAGTGCTTCTTGTATTGTAAGAAATAAAATGACAAATATCTCAAATTCGGCGTCTCCTCTAATTATTAAATTAAGCAGATCCAATGTTTCAGATATAACTTTATAAACTTAGCAGGTGCAGTTTTTCTGCGCCTGTTAACTTACCGGTTTTTGCATGCTGCTTGGCAGTCAAAAGAATAACAAATTGATAGCAAAACTTCCATCGAAAACAAAAATTATCTAGAGTATTGAGAACGGTTATCTAGTCATAATTAAGAAACAGAAGAATGAAAATTTAAGAAGTTCAGAGATGTGGAAACTTCTACCAAACTTTTCCTTTCACCGCAGTATATCTCCCGAACGTAACACCGATTAGATTCACAGTAATTTGAATGAATGGATATGCGCAGAAAGATTTATTAAAAAACGAATAAAAAAGATGTCAAGTTAGATGTACTATATCACAATGCAAGGTAATATGAAACAAAAATAGTGAGGAATAATGAGCTCATGAGATTTGATGCAATGTTTAGTCCCCATGAAGAAATGTCTTGACTAATAGTAAAATCTAATAATTAGAATCAGCAGCAGGGACATTTGGCCTTCGATTATAGTTTTAATATTTGCTTTTTCTATATTCAAGTCATTTTCGATGAAATTAATTTTTGCCTCAACTCGGTAAAAATCTGGAGCTAAATCGGAAGCGAACCGAGGTGGCTGACTGATAAGTCAGCCACCTCGGTTTCCAGTTAACTCTTCTTTTAAGTTTTGAGTGACAAAAAAATAGTAAACCGCGAGTAATGCAAGAAGTGAAGAATAACACAATTTAAAGATAAATATGAAGAAATCTGTAATTTTTTAAAATTATCCCCACTTTTTAAATGCTTTGTTTTTAATCTGACCTGTCTGCATATGTTTCTAATTTTTTTCTACTAGCAATAGAAAAGAGAATTTGAATTCCCTCAAAACATTATCTAGAAGTTTAATCTTACCGGGATAGAAGAACCCAGTAATAATAAAAGAATGCGTGCATTAGTTCCTCTCATAACTGGTTGGAACTTTCATAAATAAAAAAATAAAATAAAAACCGTGAAAAATCGCCCATTACTTGGCGCGATTTCTAAAATCTCCTTGCAAGACAAGATGCGAAAGCGATCCGAATGTCGGCACGCCTTGTCTCCCACCAAAAAACAACAACAAAAAATGCAACTCTCTTTCATACATCATTCTAATACAATTATGAGGCCCCGACTGAGCTGAGGACGAAATGCTCTCTGCTGAACTCGGATACCACAACTGGCGCGCTTATGAACCTTAGAGGTAGCGCCAAATAAATGGGCGATCCTTTCTTTACATTATCCCAAAAAAAGATTCTAAGAATTTTGAGCTAAGAAGCAAAAATATGGTTCTTCAAATTGTGAGCTCTTGTCTTCAAGGTCACGTACCATGTTTCTTACCCGATCTAATCTAATTCTTCCCCTGACCCAGAGAGTAGAATGTATTCTGATGTGGGAGTATTTAGTGGCGGATTCTATTGCGAGTAATCGGTCTAACAGATAAAATATCGGCCCTGAATTCGGAGGGAGAAACTCATGCTACAAATTAATAGAATTGCAGGGGTTGGATATAGAATTTATGGCAATGTAATTGAAGTGTAGAAATTCTTTCTAAACAATATACATATGTAATTTCTTAAAATAATTACTGTAGCTTGAATAAAAAGTTATTTCAATTTTTCATATTTATATTTTATATATTTATATTTCAATAACATATTTTATATATTTCAATTTATTATATATTTCATTTTAATTTTTTTAAATTTAAGACCATTGCATTAAGCAAATCTAAAAATGTATCATTTTATAAATTAAAAATTTATGTATGCACAGGAAAATTTAAATTTTTTCATTAAATATATAAATAAAACTTACCTTGTTCGATTCCCAGCACCTGAAACCTCTGAAATAAAAAAAAAAATCAAATTAGTACAATAAAAATATCGCTACTACCCAATGGTAGAAGGATTTTTTTTAAATAATTCAAGCACTTTATATGAATAAATGGATGGATTTAACGGAAAGTTAAGATTTAATTTTTTTTTTTTTTTTGCTAAAATGAATTTTTTATATTAGTTTTAACAATTTAATTTTTATCTATAAGTATAAAGTAGCTGAAATACAGGTGAAAAGTCATTTGCGACAGAAAGTTGAAAATTATGAATGTTAAATGTTAAAGACACCCGTACGTATAATGGTTAGCAAACAACGTCTGACATCTGAGCTACCAGTTTTCAGTCATGAGTGAAACAATAACTACTATAATAGTAATATTTAGGCATATTAACATTTCCCAGGAAAATCAGGTCAAATCACAACTGATTTGTAATATTCACGTGATTTAAATTAAGATAAAGCAATGACAAGTGACTGCGTCTATAATGAGCTATAATGATAGTTAAATTCTCAAACTTCCAGAAACAGTATATTACAGTGTAGTTAGAAAAGAAACCAAAAAAATTCGGGGGCTAAATTTTCAAATTAATCAACCTAGTTTTAAATGCATGAGTTTTTTTTTTCAAGTTCTGATTTCCATTTAAAAAGAAAATAATAAAGGATAAAATGAATTATCAAAAGTTATATTTCAATTATAGCTACTTTTTGATATTTTGGCCTTATGAATTTTGAAAATCCAGACATTTGTCACTTTGGTGACACAAGTTTCTGATCCTGTCATCCTAGAACGTTGCCGCCAGTTATGTGAAACACGTCTTGATATTTCTTTCAAACTTTTAATTAATCTGGATATTCTCAAAGTTTTCTTTCAAGAAAAGTGTATGGAGCAGGGGTATCTCAACATTCAAACGCCCAAAATCACAAATTTAGCATGCTCAGCTTTTTTTCCTGGAATTCTAGGAGCATCAGTTTTTTTTTTTTTTTCCGAATCACTCGATTAAATCCTAGAAGCAGATCTTTCTTTACAACCGACTTCCGTACTCCTTACCTTCCTTTGAGAAAATAGCTTAGATTTTCATCACTTCCTTGTAATGAAGAATTGGTAAGGAAATCAAAGTTTTTAGCCTATTGATAAGCTTCAGACAAACGCTAATGCTCTTCTCACATGGAGCAGGGTGGCAACATTAATCGAAAAAGGAATGGAAAATGTAATC
The DNA here is from genome assembly GCA_026543865.1 of Argiope aurantia. Lineage (NCBI taxonomy): Eukaryota > Metazoa > Arthropoda > Arachnida > Araneae > Araneidae > Argiope > Argiope aurantia. Next base: position 43,637 of record JAPMOR010079994.1, on the reverse strand, counting down.
CACCATTATAACAAATGCTTGAATCTTCAGCACGAATATATCGAAAAGTAATCATGTTTGTCCTATTTTTCTTGGAAATAAATTCATTCTAATCACTTCTTTTGCCTTTTTTTCATGGTTCATGGGGCATGGAACAAAAAGAAACGAATTTTTTTCCCATAACACTTTGTATGCATGCTTTTACATCATTAGATTCTTCTATCTTGGAGATCAAATTAGACAAATGTTTACTACTTTGATAATTATTATTGTTAAATTATTAGTAAATCAATTAAGCAGTTCTTAATATTTTTGACGCTTACCTTGGTAATAATTTCAAATTATCAGTGAGTTCAGTTATATCAACGTTTCATTTCAACGAAAAAGTATCGCCATTAATTTGCGCTATATGTGCAAAAGACCATGCAGTCTACGACTTCAAAAGGCACAAAATTTTCTCAGTTCAAGCTGCTGACTGGTGTGGAAATGAAGACCAAGGATGAGCAACGAATCCTCGAAATCCTGGTAGAAGAGTACACC
>JAPMOR010079994.1:26743-43108 GCA_026543865.1 Argiope aurantia | reverse complement strand
CCAAGGATGAGCAACGAATCCTCGAAATCCTGGTAGAAGAGTACACCAACAACCTCATGAACTGTCGTGAACTGCTTCGAGATGAAGCGAAGGACAACATCCTAGTTAATGTGTAGATTAGCTCAGCGATACACACACACACATATATATGTTAGCGATTTAGAGAATAACATCTTTATTAGAGAGTACGCATGGAAGTTCCATGGGGTGGGGGACCACTCCTACTCGTTTACTTTCAATGAAGTAAAATTCGTAACTCATATTATATTTCAAAATATGCTGTTATGACTTCACAAAGCATCAAAAAAATTAAAAAATAATCTAAAAATACAACTAAAATTTTCATAGAACTGATGCATCAGAGAATTGTAGTAGATTATGCAAAAAATCAAAATTAAGAAAAAACGTTTAAGACGTTTCTCGTTTTAAATAAAATTCTTCAAAAATGCTAAAAAACTGGAAATCACCTTATCTGCCATTTCCGCAGCCATTTTGGCCTCTTGCACTTTCTTGTAAACTAGCGTTTCCTTTTTGTGTATTCATTTAAACATGTATAATGTAGCTTTAACATGAAAATTAATTGAGGGTATTGATACTAGTTGCTGAAAGAGATTGAGAATAAAGGGATGGAAAGCACAGTTCCCCTCCCTCTCCAATTGCAGATCAGAGGAACTGATTTTAACTCGGCAATCGATACACATGTGGCTCGTTCTTGTTTAAGATGTAGGTTAAAACCATGACACAACTAAAAGAGTGATTTTTTTTTAAAGATAACTGACTTCGGTGAAAAATTGCTTAATCCAGATCAGTGCATGAAGAAAAGTTCAATCTCTTTATTCGTCTAGTAATCCCAGCAAAACAATTTTAAATTTCAATAGACCCTCACTCATTACTTCAGAAGTCTTACACCCGTTCTCTTCATTACACATCGGTCATTTCTTTTTCCATAATGTCTCCTGAAGTTTGGCCTTTATTCCGAAACTGGAAATGATTTAGCTGCAACTTTGTCTCAACATTTTAAGTGAAAAATTTTGTGTAATGAATAAAATATACTGATAATACATATAAGGTTCATTAGTAGAATTACATTCATCGTTAGGTTTCTTTTAATATATAATATTGAAAATATGGTGCAAGCTAAGGTGCCCTCTTCGTCATCTGATCACGGTTCAAAATTACAAAGTCAGTCTTAAAATAGCCCTAGTGCTGCTTTAAAACGGGACGTTAACATAAATAAACTTTGTATTTTCTGTTAGTGTGAAAAATTTTTCTTCTCTAATATTTAAAAAATTACCAAGGCAAAAACATCAAATTCTTGCTTACTTTAAAATCAAAATTTTGATAATTCCTGCTAAAGATATTTGATAATTCCTGCTAAAGACACATTTTCTGCCTTTATAGCAAGCCTTGGCTCTTCTCTCAGCAATTTTAATAGAGAGATACTCAAATGTTAATTTTATCATTAGCATTCAATTGTTATACACTTTTTTGGTGTTCAGATGCATCACGATTTTCCAGATAAAAAGCATTTCCGCAAGGATGAGGAGTGTGGCTGCTCCACCTCCATTTCCCTTCACCTTCAGAGTGAAGCTACATTTATTGCATCTAACTTGGCATTTAATAAGAAAGTCATCAAGTGCATAAATAGAATAAATTGAGATTACGAATCTTGCTGATACAGCGGGAACTTCACTCTATGTCCTTGCAATGAAAATAATAGCTATAATACAACCACAGCAGTTACACAAGTTGTATTTTTTATAAAACCAGTAATCAAGTGTTAATAAAATAATTTTAATTAATATTTTTAACTAGATGATGTACCCTTCTAGAGAGGCTATTGTCCTTTTAACACTATCTCACGTCTGATGTCACAAATTTAATAAAGAAATTTATAGTAGAAAAATATCGTATATATTGGCAGAGGGCTGAAGAAATGCTATTTTTTCTACGCAAATAGTTACTTAGATTCAACTCCATAATAACATTAGAAATTTTGATTTATTACAAATGGATTTTCTCTATACTTAATGTTCAGGTACACTCAAATTCAAACTAATCACTAAAATGAAGTAGTGACCCACTAAAAGAAAATAATGCAATAAAAAACACAAAATTTTAAAAAATATGCTGATAAGAAAATATTAGAAATAACCTCCAATTTGGGAAAATGTAATGAAAAAATATAAAATAAAAATTCTAACTCATTTACTTCGGCTATTTATTCATTCTTTTACCAACAAATCAGTCAAGTTATACATAATAAAACACTCGAGTCAAAGCTATTTTATACTAATAATTACAACTAAAGTAATTTTTACTACTAAAGGATGTACCAAAATTAACACAAGATTTGTATTTGCCCCCAATCATGCAGTAAAGTGTTAGCGACATTATTAAAAAACCATTTGACAGCTGATAGTTTAAATTTAGTAAAAATGGAGCCTTACACGCTAGAACGTGTATTCATTGTTGAATAATATTTCAAAAATTATGAAAAGTCTGGCGGCCACAATTCAAAAATTTGAGAATTGGCCCCCTAGATCATGTGATTTAATAACATTGGATTTCTTTTTAAGGGGTAATTTGAAATCAAAGTTCTATACCAACAAGCCCACAAGCATGAAGGAGGAAATTCAACGCTGCATCAACAAAATTCAGCTACATTTATGCAAAATGGTCATGGGAAAATTTCGAGTAACGAGTGTGTATGTGCCAGCATAATTGTGGGGGTCAATTGTCCTTTGTATTATTCCATACATAACCTTATCTTTACGATTCAATAAAAATATAACAATTTCAAGGAAAAAAAATGTGTTTTTTATTTAATTCAAATCTTGCGTTAATATGTTGTTCTCTTGGGTAATGTTCCATTTTTGCTAAAATATCAGCTGTCAAATGGTTTTTAATTGGGTTGTCAACACTTTTCTGCACTAATAGTAGCAAATTCAAATCATGCATTAATTTTTGGACACCCTTTACTAATAATAAAAGCTTCCAATCTTCCCTACTTAAACAAAATTTTATTTCATTTCAATTTCGAAATTATACTGATTAGTTTCACAAGAGTTTAAAGTTATTGAATTTCAATCATCAAAGTACTAGTTTTTCATATATTAGCAGTACTTTTATATCCAAAAATAATTCAATATCATGGGCAAATAATTATAGTAGATAGCTTTTCTATAGCTACACCAACAAACGAGCTTTGAGCTGTGATCTGCGATGGAGGAAAACTAAAACATGTAGTCCCGATGCTTTTATTTTGGATGTCCATTCAGTGTTTGGGTTGCAGAGAAGGATTAAACAATCACGGATTTCCCCTTTTTATCTTCACAACTCTTATAATCGGATACATTTTCAGTTACCCAAATATGTCACGGTAAATATCTCACAGCCTCGGTTGTCAATTTAATAAAGCATCATTAGAGAATAACAGTGCAATTCGACAATACAAATACCATTACTTAACGATCTATGTGAAAAAAAGGATATCAGGTGGCATCTTATTATCAAGCAAGCAATTACATACAAGACAAGACTTGATTTTGTAGACATTATATCGAATTTTAACAATCAAGCATATATTTCTTGGTCAAAAAAGTAAATAATTTATTTGTCATGAAGTCCTGTAAAAATGATTAATAAATAAATCAGCCTGTCAAGAAAATACTTCTTTTATGTCTTCTTGCTTTTATCTAAATAGTTAAATATCCAAAAACAGCAAGATGGTGTTTTTATTTATAAATTTTGAATTTTATTCAAATTTTCCTTTGTTTCAGCCTCAGCTTCTCTGCTAACTGCATCTACAGGAGCTCAGAGTGTACCAGATTCAAGTATTGAAATTGATGATAAAAGATTAAAAAGTACCATTTTAAAATATCAAGAAATATTAATTAAGATCTCAGAAAAAGTCAAAGAGGAAATTGTGCAGTCATCAAATAATTCGAACCGCAGAACTTGACGAATTTTTATGTTGCACAATTCCATGAATAAGAAGAGCACATTTTTGAAATTATGTCTGTCCATTTGAATATGATAAATCAAAAACGTTTTGAACTAAGCATATGAAATTTGGTATATGATCTTTTAAATTTCTAACAAATTTAGAAAGAAGTCATTACAGAGGAAGTTGTCTATCTGAATACACGATAACAGAAATAAATACAAAATAAAGCTAAACCGATAAATATCAGTACATGGATATAGCATCAAAACTGCATATTATCCAATTTGGACCATCCATCATTGGTTTTCCTATCTGTACTTTTTCATGCATGAAATTTTTGAAATGTATGTAGGCCTTTGCAGCTAAAACTTATGATGGAATGTAACCAATTTTCATTTATAAACTTAGCAAGACATGATAGATCAAAAATACTAAAACATAATATTCAAAATTTCATTAATGTCCCCGTAATCAAAATGCATACACAGGAATGAAAAATACAGTATGGTACTTGCAGAAACTAACTAATTAATCACGTCAGGGTTGTTAGACTCATCATCAACAATTTCAATTCAATCTGCTGTTCCGTACATATGTCATTACGATAAAAAATCTTGTCTTGGATAATATTTTCAATATAAAAATTTTGAGTAAAATATACAAGAGAAGACAAAAGAATTTTAGACAATGTACCATTTATTGCCTAAAATTCTTATTGTCTACTTTTAATTAAGGTAAAAATATCAATTAAATCACAAATTAAAAAAAAATTTAAGGACTAATTTTTATTGTTAGTTATTTATTTCTTATATCAGCTCTACAAATTTTGTTCACAAATATAAAAATAGTATAAAAGTTGTCTCCATTTAAGCAATTTACTTAAGCTAGCTTTTAAATGTTGGTAAACCACTACTTTAAGACAAATAACAGTAATGTCAACATGCATACTGAAATAAATAAAAAAAATACTAGCAGAGACACTATAAAAAATAACTTGTTATTTTCTAATCAAAAGAATATTTAATAAATAAATAATAAATCAAATGAATATTTTACAAATGAATACTTTGAAAAGTTAATAAGATGTTGACAAATGAATACTTTTTCATGTCTAATATAATAAGAGTGCACCATTCGGCTGATTTTGAAACAGTTGTGGAGACATGTTCATGTACATATATAACCAGAAAGAATTTTATTGGTATTAAGATTACATCAGCTTCCAATACTTTTTGCGTAAAATTTAACTTCCTATGCTGTTTTTAATCTGCATGTGAAAGTTGACTTATTACTTTTAAAGTTTTAGTTATCTAAGTCTCCAAATTAGGAATTAATTTACGAATAACCTGTACATTCTTCTCCATTTTCAAGCCAGTGCAAATCTTTAGGCTTTTATGTACACTTGTCTTAAATATATCCATTTCAATTAAATTTCCATTACAAATGCTTCCCTTTAAGACAAAAATACCACAAACAAAAATTTTAACCTTGTGATTGGATCAGGCTTTATATTACACTTTAATAAATAATAAAATTACATTTGATTCTCTGCAATAGTATATAAAATCAAGAATTCATTAGATATTTTTTTAATACTTTGATTGCAGCCACTTTTACAAAATAAATACTAAAAAGCAAACTTTGCAACCTTTATAAATTGATAAAAATTTACTTTACCATATTTTTTCAACTCCAGAAATTGTAAATCAAATTACTTTCATGCTTGAATCAATATAAAAAAATTTGAATTGGGTATTATTATTAGTGAATCACAGAAGTTAAAGATTTTGTACCCCAATAAATGCAAATGATTAATAAAGGAAAACATCTGTGGGTTTTTCAGTATACTGACAGTGTAAATCATTGAATCTAGAATCATTAAGTTCAAAAACATACTTTGGATATTGGGACTGTGCATCAACAATACAAGTACAATAATACTATACACAATTAACGGTTTCAAATTCTTTCAGTAACATTCTCTACTTGAAACAGTACTTTTTTAAAGAGCATGAGTTATTTCCTTTCACGAAAAAATGGATTAAGTTCTTGCATAAGTGTTACATTATGCAAAAACAATCTGCAAAAGGAAAAAAAAAAAAAATCTTTTTTATATAAAACTTGAAAACACAAGCACAACAAGCAGCTTCATATCATACCAAAACTTTCACAATGAATCTGGGTTTGTTTCAAAGAATATAATTTTTACTTGGTTATTGAAAATTATAAGAAAACTTTAGGTTCTTAAATAAATTTGATCACATAATAGTAGCCATATGATCATATAATAAAAACATTTGAAATTAATATGCTAGCCATGAGATATATATGTAAATGAAATTTGTCATACAAATGATTCGAGAATATGCATAAATGATATTTTGATAAAAACGAAATTGAATTATTTAAATTCCTAGCATTTGTAACACTAAATTATTAAACATTTCAAATAAAAATAGCCTCGGCTAACCAATATCATAGACTTCAGTATTAAAAAACTCGGGGGTACTTACCGCTTTAGAAGTATTGATTGTCCGAATGCAGAATGATGAGAAAATATGTAGAGAAAATGTGAAAATGAAATATGAAGAGAAAATAAAGAATAAATTGAAAATACGAAGAAAACAATAGCGTATCATCATGTTTAAGATTAGCGAATCAACAGCTCAAAATTTCAAGACGCACTGATAGGTACAAAAGTGATTAATCAATACTGCAGATGTTCGCCGCAGTGACGCCCAAAGAGAACAGTCCATTATAACCGTAAGTGGGGACAGAGAGAAAGCCGAAACTGCACGAGCGGCATAGTTAGAAGCATGCAGTTGTTTCAAACGTCATATCATAGGTTTGAGGGGGTTACGGATTAAACTTACTATGGTGCAGTCTTATAAAAGATTTTGTTATACTTAGAAAGCTAAATTTAAAAAACCCCAAAGATTTGGGGAGGGGAAACTCTTATAATTAAAAAAGATTTTTTAATACTTGAAAAAAGAATAAGATTTGAGAGAAGTGAAAATTAATATTTTTTTTATATGTAGAGAGAAGGGGGCGGTGGATCAATATTTTATGCATAGAATCAATCAAAGTGTACAACTTACAGAGATGAGAATCAGATTTTCAAAAATTTTTATGAATACATACTCATTTTTCATTGAAATGAAGTTAAATTCAAACGAGGTCAATTTTAAGTAGAGGCATACAGTTAATGAAATATAAAAATATATATGGACCATGAAATAATTTTAGATATGGAAAGAGAAAGAGATTAAGATTAAAAAAAAGGCATACCCAGAGCTTGCGTTATTAAATAAAGACTACTCGAAATTCCCATATCCAGTAATTATTTATGGAAGGGGGATAATCTCATCCTTCCCCCAATACAACTCCTCTGCAAATGAATTTAGTGCAGTTATTATTTAGTGCAGTAGTTATTTATTTTGCCAATAAATGGAATGTGTAAATGAATTTATATAAAAGGCAGTACATACAACTGAATTTTGCTTTTTCATTTAGTTTTGATAAATTGGGGTGATTAACATTTATTGGAGTTATATCAAGTGACCTTTAATGTTTTATGGAAAATATGAGCTGAACACCTTACACAAATAGGACATCGTATATCATATCATTACTTGTATTTTATAAGATGCATATTATTGGATATCACTCATAAATCCGTGAATGTATCAAGTGGGTGTTTTTCACTTTTTAAATAAAAAAATAAATATCTAAGGTTAATTAAATTAGTATTTCTTTAAACTATTTTTATTCTATTTTCAAGTTCAAAAGATTCTATGTAACATAAGTGCTTTAAAAGAATATTATATTAGTGATAATAATTATTTTATCCCCATATTATATACTTATTTTATATCTACCACATATTATAATATGTGTATAATTATTAATCTTTAAAACCTAATGAAAAGTGAGTGATAAAACGTGAAATATAGAAATGAACTGTTTTCATTGTATTGTAAATACATTTGACTTAAGGAGGAATATATTTTTCAATTCATTTTCAATTCATTTCATTCAATACTACAAACATCATGCAAAGTGCACATCCCTCTCCCTTTTAGGTATCTGTCTGGTTTCGGTGGCACATTTTAAAAAATCCTTTGATTATCAATTTTAGTAGATTTTATTGATGATTAGGACTCGAAACAATGAATAACATTAATTAGAAAAATTTCAAAATAATTTAATTAATTAAATTGAGGTATTTTAGATAAAATTTGATGAAATTACAGCAAAACACAAAACACTCTACACTAAATTCAAATTCTCCAATTTAAATTAGTTTTCTACACAACATTGTTATTGTACTTATAAAGGCAATGGAATAAAAGCTAAGAAAAATATACAAATGAAAAAAATGTTATGGGTCTCCGAGCATTTTTATGGTAAAAATAATGTAAAAATCACAGATACTACTGGCAATAAATTGCTAAAAATAAAAAAACTATTTACATTAGACCTAAATCCTAAGTTCATTGTCTTCATAATACTTATGGTAATTTATATACAAAATTTCAAGAAAGTGTATCCATAAGTTTTTGTGAAACTATGTTTTGCGTAGTAAAATTTTGACAAAAAACGCATTCTTAAAAGAATAAATTTAAAATTTTTATTAGTATATATCTAAAATAATATTTCATTTTAAACACTTAAAATTCACAACTTTTGCACCAAATGACTTCCTTATCATCTGTTTTATTATTTTTTTTTTCTTCTTGCTAATAGCCCATCTTATTTTTCTGGACAATTTTGTAACAGGCAAAGAAGTGTTTTTGCAGCAACAATTCGCTCATAGTCGAAGCTACTGTAGATGTTAGCATGTAACGACTTGGCATAATACCCAATTTATTAAAAATTTCTATTATGCCGGAAAAAACTATCATTGAATAACAACACAGCTATATTAGTCCCTAAACGCAAAGTTTTCAACTCAACAAACGTATTTTTGAGAATAATTGTCCATAATAGATTGTTCAGACTTTCATTACCATTTTGTGTTTTCCCATGAAGGCATTTTTTCAGAAGATTTTAGTCATATAATTTAATATAAGTAAGCTTAATAATATTCATAATCTTTTTTGAGAGTCTTATACTTGAGTGTTTATATTTCTGGCTTTTTAAAGTACACGTTGTATTTGCACCAAGAATCCTTTTCTTTTGGGCGTTGTCCATGCATTGGCTTTTTATTACTGGAACAAACATGAGCAAATGCAGCAAGTGTTGCACTTTGAATCTGCAATAAATTACCAACATTGTATGTTATTGCAAGGCCATAATAGTTTTGTAATTTATTTATGACATTGTCTGTAAGCTTTCCTTTAACCCTAAGACCTTTAACAGAATTTTTTAAAGCTCTCAATTGAGTAACCACCTGCTTTTGAACATGGATTAGATATTCACATTTGACAACTGAAGCTTTAGTAAATTTTAATCTGTGAATATTAATGATATTAAAGCCCAAAAGACTGACTTCCGGTTATTTCCGTGCTATTTCCGGTTTCCTTTTCGTTAATGTTGATTTAAAGAAACATCTACCTCTTTTGATATAATAATCGTAGAAAGAAAACAAAGACAAATTTGGAAACGTAAATAATTGGCCTTTCAAAGTAAGCGATAAAACAAATATTGTGATATTTAGTCAAAAACTGACTTGGAAATTTAGGCAGATACCTTTATTTAAAAATTGAATTGTAATAAAAACAGGTAAGATATCTTATTATATATATATACAGGGTGTTCCAAAAAAACTTGGACAAAATGACATGGCAGATCAGTCATACAACAAGGATCAAAAATTGCATAGGAACATGGGGTCGCAACTGCGATGCGGAGCCGCTAAAGGGCGTCTAAAATAATACATAACACAAAGAAAAGAAACAAAATCAATACAGAACATTTTATTGATAATTACCTACTGACATGCGACTTATGCATGCCAAACGTTGCGCCTACAGGAGGTGTTCAAAGTGTTTACCAAATGCATCGAGACATGCCTGGCATCGACGTTGCATGGAACTGCGCACCTTCTCAAAGATACCATGTGTATCTCGAACACATCACGCTGCCTCAACGATTCTTCCTACCAAGTCTTCTGGCGTTTCAACAGGTGTTTCATGCAAAAGTGCTTTTAAAAAGCCCCATAAGAAGAAATCCACGGGAGACAGGTCTGGTGATTGTGATGGCCATGCAATTGGTCCACGGCGACCAATCCAGCCGCCAGGAAAAGTAGCCTGCAGATGTGCTCTGACGTGTGTACTGAAATGTGCGGGAGCGCCATCGTGTTGAAATTGAATGCGTCGACGAATAGGCATCGGAACATTATTCAGCATGTCTGGCAGAATCTCTTGCAAGAATGTTATATACGTGGAACCGTTCAGTCTGTCTGGTAGAATGTACGGACCAAGTAAACAGTCTCCTACAATGCCAGCCCACACGTTCACGGAATATCTTCGTTGTGCGGCGTGTGGACATGTAGCATGCGGGTTTTCATCTGCCCACCTATGCAAGTTGTGACAATTCATCACACCCTCTAATGAGAATGCAGCCTCATCCGTTAACAGAACACTTGCAGCGAAATGTCGGTCGGCAGCCTTTTCTTGCACATACCACCGCTCAAAATCCATATGACTGCTGTGGTCTCCCGGTTGAAGTGCCTGGACGATTTGTAAATTATATGGGTAAAGTCCTTCATCGTGTACAATGCGCCAGACGATAGTTTGGAGAATATGGGTCTCTCGGGATACAACTCGTATACTTGTTGAAGAATTACGCCGAAGTGCTTGGACAACTCTTTCTTCAGCATCAACTGTCCGAGATATTCGTTGGCGACCTGAATCTGGTTTGTGCACGTTTAACGAGCCCGTTTTACACAATCTTTGGTGAATAGTGGCAAAGAATGAGCGGCTAGGCATCTTTCTACTAGGATATTTTTGACAATAGATTCGCAAGGCTTCTCGTCCATTGCAGTTGGCCATGCCGTAAAGTAAATGCATGTCAGCCAACTCGCGGTGCGTGTAACTGGCCATGTTACGCCCAACGCATCCACGACTCGAATGAATTCAATCTCCTTTTGCTCGGCTCGTGTCTGCACCGTAACGCCCTCTCGTGCTTCTCGCGCCTTCTACAGGCGTTTGCGACTCCATCATCGGCCATCGAATGGTTTCGAGACCTCCGCCACATGTATTCTGCCAAGTAGCTGTCGAATTGACCCTCCATGTGGCTAGTGTGATTCCTCAAAAAACGCTTTATGGCCGCCCAGGTACCCTCAATGGAGTTGGTGTGTGCACCGGTATCAGGGTCCTTAAAAGTCAGACTGTGGTTGACCTTCAAATGAACATACCCCTCATCCGAGAGGCAGTCATAGGCCTTCCAACAGTCCGACATAACAGTGGACCCTGGCAATATCCATTCATTAATGACTTTCAGCAATTCCTCTTTCGTCCGTCGCTCAACCACTCGAAAAAAACAATTATGACTGGGTCTTAGTGCATGTTGGCACAATTAATGCATCTTTGGATACTATTGAAGTAATACTTAAAAAATATAGAGTTTTGGCGACTGAGGTATTACTTCATAACCCAGGTGCAAGAATAATTTTCTCGAGTATTGTTCCAAGAGATTTTGATTTCCACAGAAAGGAGTATAAGGAATCGGAGTATTATTTACAAACACTAAACTATAAGATTCGAGCCATAAACTGTGCACTCAAAGAACTATGTTATTTTCAAGCGTTTTTCTTTTGTAGTTCTTACCAGCCATCTTGGAGAAATTATCTTGCCAAAGATGGCTTGCATTTAAATAAATGGATTAATAAGCTGCTTGCAGGTTGTTTTCTTGAATCCTTAACAGGATGCATTTCAGCAGATATAGCATCTAAAAAGGTACGCATAAAAACATTTTTTTTTCACAATGAGTTTAAAAATTCATGCAAGCCTGAAGTCGATAATTTATAATTGGTTTTTGTTCTATTTTCACAGATTGTAAAGACTCGGTGTTCCAACTCCAGTTTTTCTTTTGATGATTCAGAGTTTCCTCTATTGTTATCTTTTCCCACGGCATTTGTTTCTTCTGCTTGGCCAAAGCAAGAGTCTGCCAGGACAGTTTCTAGGCCCATGCAACCTGCTAGGCCAAAGTAAGTCTGCCAAGCCAGTTTCTGGGCCCGTGCAACCTTCTCGGCCAAAGCAAGAGTCTGCCAAGCCAGTTTCTGGGGCCGTGCAACTTTCTCGGCCAAAGCAAGAGTCTGCCAAGCCAGTTTCTGGGACCGTGCAACCTTCTCGACCAAAGCAAGAGTCTGCCAAGCCAGTTTCTGGGCCCGTGCAACCTTCTCGACCAAAGCGAGTCTGCCAAGCCAGTTTCTGGGCCCGTGCAACCTTCTCGACCAAAGCAAGAGTCTACAAGGCTAATTTCTACACCCGTGCAACAGTCAGCTGCTCTGCTGGTGAAAGATATTTCTTCTCTGCCATCTTTTAAAGGTAATACTCAATTTGTACTTCCTGTGATCCTATGCATTCCATTCAATCAGTTTAGTGTCATTGTTTTTAATAGTATTCCCACATCAAATAAATTTTCAGTTTTGGCAACGAATTGTAAAATATTGCATGGTGGAGGCCCTCAAAATTGTTCCTATTCTAAAAATTGTGTTTATTGTGGGAAAACATATTCTACACGGTCCTCGTTTTCAAATCACCTGAAGAAATTTAAATGCCCACAACCTGTTAAAGACTATTATCCTAAACCATGTGAAAAATGTTTGAAGTCCTATTCCTCTAAATCTTCTTTTTCAAACCATTTAAATCAATGTAACAAATCAAAAACTCATGTTTTGTTTTCCCCATCTGGAAAAAATTACAGTAGGGTTTTGGAAACAAATGCATGCCTGACAGAATCGGTGGCAAAACCTGCAAAGGATCTACACGCAAGTAGAGATATTAAATTAACATCTTCAGTTTCAGATGTTTGTCAAAAATTTAAATGTCCTTCCAAAATTAAAAATATGTATCCTAGAATTTGTAAATTATGTTTAAAGTCTTACTCTTCTAAATCCTCTTTTAGCTATCATTTAAAGCGTTGCTGTAAATCCGAGGTTCAAACTGTATCATGTTTACCAGTTAAAAGTAACTGTATTGTATTGGATAATAACTCTCACAAGGAATCAATAATAAACCCCATTGCAGATGTAGGAATAAATCAAAATGTACATAGTTCTCAATTTATGAGTAATAATTATGAAAATTCCCCCAAAAGTTTAAAATGTGGTAGGTTTTACAGGAATAATGCTTTTAAAAGTCATGAAGAAACCTGCAATTTTACCAAGAAAAATGAACTGTTTTTTTATGTAGAATCTGATTGCAATCAAGTCTTTTCTAATCTATGGCATTTAAATAAACATCATAGTGCTGTGCATCAAATTCAGAATGTCAAAACATTTTCTTTTGATTCTTTTAAGAATTTTAAGATTTGGTTAAAAGCTGAAAGTTCTTCTACTTACACTTTTTTCCGGAAATCAACAGGCAAAAAAGTTTTAGGTGGTAAAACATTTCGTTATTATGCTTGCCATTTTTTTTATCCTTCATATCTGTCAAAGATTCAATCAAGAGTAGAACGACATACTAATCGTAAAAATAGAAAAGGAGTAATACCTTTCCATTTGAATTGCCCGGTTAGAATTTGTGTGTGCAAGCATAAAAATTTAGTGACAGTAACATATTATCCAGTTCACAATCATCATACTGGATATGAAAATACAAGATAACACCCACTTAAAGAAAATACACGTAATTTAATTAAATCTTATTTATTGCTATCATTTCCTGTTCCGAAAATAGTAAGCTTAATTCGTGGTGATTCAGGCTGTCGGGATGAAAGAAATTTCTGCCCAACAAAAGAAGTTTTTATTTCTCGGAAGACTATACAGTCTTATTCAAGGCATCTACATAATACAGTAAAGCCGATTAATGACGCCATGTCTGTTTTCTGTACTGTGGAGAAATTAAAAAATGAAAAATATAATCCCATTTTAATTTTCAAATTACAAAAGTCGGATACTATCTTTGGACCTTCTTATTTGGATAGCTTGCCAAATCATGAAAATTCTTTTGCATTAGGTTTTCAAACTGAAGCTCAAAAAGACGTGCTTATGAAACATTCCCATAAAATCCTTTGTATTGATGCTACCCATGGCACAAACCATTATGCTTTTTTTCTTCCTTCATTGCATGTGCAAGATGAGTATGGTCAGGGATATCCTGTTGCGCATTTTATTACAAATGATTTAGATTTTCGTACATTAGTGGCTTTATTTTCTAGTTTACATTGTCGAATTCCTAATTTGAAAGTTAATACAGTCATGACTGATGATGATGGTTTTACTTTTAATGCTTTTAATTCTGTATTTGGTTCCGATATCAAGCATCTATTGTGTCAGTGGCATGTATACCGTGCTTGGAAAAGGCAGTTGACTGTTAAAGTCCATGATAAATGTCTCCGTATGAAGATGTCGTATGAATTATTAAATATAATGAATGAAAAGTCTCAAGAGGATTTTGAAAATAAAGTTTCAATTTTCATTAGTAAATATTTAAATGAATGTCAAAATTTTGTTGATTATTTTGTAAAAAATTATTCTGCTAGAAAAGCATTATGGGCTACCTGCTATAGACAGTTTCCACATGGTGATACCGATACAAATAATTACTGTGAATCGCTTCATAATCAGTTAAAAACTGTATATTTTGAGCGTAAATTCAATAGGCGCATAGATGAGCTAATTTAAACTCTTTTAAAGATGGAAACAGATAAGTTTTTAAAATATTCTTCTAATGTTGTAAATAATGTTCCATTAAATTCAAATTTCAATAAAACTATTAAAGAAAAGCATGAAATGGGTGTAAAAATTCCTATTTATGATATAGTTAAACATGATGATCAATGGTTAGTAAATTCACAGACAAAAAAAGGGAATAGTATACTCAGTAAAAAAAATCACAGATGTTTGTCTTTTATTAGATCATTGCTGTTTTAAATGTACTGATATTAACTGTACAGCACTATGTAGTCATTTGTATGTGTGTTCTTGTGAAGACAATAGTAACCTTTGCAAGTATATTCATAAAGTACATTTATTGTATTCTGAAATAAAAACATGCATAACTGATGATTTTCATGCTGTTGAAAATGAAAAAAATGCAAAAGGAATTGACTCCCAAATCTTAAATTTTGAATTGAAAGGCAATGTTTTGTCTGAATATTTTAACACAAAAGAAGCTGAATGCAAAAAACTGTGCTCCGAGATTTTGGAATTAATTAAAATTCCTTGTATTCAAGAAACTATGCTAACTAATGTAGTAAATTGTTTAAATACTTTAGTATCTGGTATGCGTGGAGTTGTCTGTCACAAAAATGATCCTGCTCCTGTCATGCCTCGAGTATATGTTGCTCCCAATCAAAAAATTCCCCCACAGATTCAATTTTATAAAACTTCTCAAAGACATAATAAGAGACAATCATTTCATAAAAAAAATGGGAAACGGCAAAGATTAAAAGAAAAAATATTGATGAACCTGACAGTAGTATAGAGGAGATTGTACCTTTACAATCATATCCTGCTGGAGAAATTTCTAAATTCTTTAGTCGTGATGAAAAAAGTAATGATCCTGATGGTCATAAAAAGGAAATTATTCCTTTAAAAGCTTATTCTGCTAGAGAAACTTCTGTATGTACTAGCCTTAATATATTCAATAAATTTAGTAAGATGAATGCAGATAATCCTACTGCAATAGTAGTAACTATTAATAACATCAATCTTTCTTTTTATATATTAAAGTCTTTGGATCCTTTTGTTACTCGGAAAGAAGAGAATTATCTAAAGTCTGTGTCACCGAGCTTTAAGAAGGGTTGGCTTTATGATTCTGTTATTGATGCTTTTCTTTTCCTGTTAACTGAGAAATTCAGAAATTGTAAAGCAATAGAATCCTTGCAATCAGTTTTAATTTTTAATCAGAAGGATATTCTTAAATTTTCTTGGATTCAAGAGTTGCCAAATCTAGATTTATTGATTATCCCTGTCAATTTAAATTGTCATTGGACTTTGATTATTTTTAATATAAAACATAATTTGAATATTTTGATCCACTTGGTGGCAGACCAGATAATAATACTGCAATTTTTATTAGAAAGGGGTCTAGGATTTTAAATAAATTACTTAATTCAGAAAGCCACTGGCAGATAGTTTTTCCACCTCATATAAAACAAACTGATGATTTTAATTGTGGTGTTTATATAAGTTTTTATGCACATCAAAAATTGAATAAATTTTCTTTAACTCAGGACTTCAACATACTTTCATTTAGAGCCCTAATGTTTGAACAGATTACTAAAAACTTAAATTTTTAAATCTT
>JAPMOR010079994.1:0-16743 GCA_026543865.1 Argiope aurantia | reverse complement strand
TGTAAAGAAGGCTTTCTATCAATATCATGTTTTCACAAGTATTGAGTATTCATTTTAGCAATGATTATCATCTTCATATTTAACTATCGGAACTTTATTGCTGCAGATATTCATATTTCTTCAATTTTAAATACTTTCATCTCTTTACTTTTTGTTCCCCTTTGTTTCAATAACACTTAGTTCCCTTAAGCCCTACTACTTATTGACATTCTTATTAAATACTAATTTTACCTAATTGTTACATAACAAGTGGTAGTAAGCTTTGCCCTTTTTTGTTTATTTATTTATTTTGCATTCAAATGGAATATGTAAGGAAAAAATACTCCTATATTGAACATATTCAAAGTGAAAAGGAAAATTTGTATTTTAAAAATATATAATTTTTTTTTTTTTTTTTTTTTTTTTTTTTTTTTTTTTTTTTTTACATTTCTTAAAATCAACTACGTAGACGCAGACATTGATTTCTATTATATAGCAATTTCAGCAGAATTAGTCAAACGGCGGCTATCACATCTTAATCATGAAGAACAGTAGAGTGGAGACAACTAGGGATAACGAATATTTTATGAGCGGTTATTACGTAACCAATATCAAAAAGTCACAAATACCAGTGATCAATACTTTTCAAAGAGGGGTGTGATTCAAATCCTTAATACGATCTTACTGGTATATTCCGATTACAGGTCTTGGATCACGACAGGAAGTAACAATCGATACGATTTGTCCAATGGAAGCCCTCGAACAAGTGTTCAATCATGTATAGGAAAAGTCTCTTACCCACTGAAGTGAACGGACTGGTTATTCTTGGAATTATCGTATCATTGAATTGCATACCACTGAAATTTATCGGAGCGGGGACTTACCGGAAAGTGTGTGGCTTCACTGAAAAGGGCGAAGTTATTCAGTTTACTGCTGGCGCCATCTATGGGAAGAATATAGAACTAAAGTAAACATTTTAAAGAAATAGCATAAATATTTAATTCAAATTTTTCGGAAAATGGTTTACTAAAATAAAGGAATTAAATAAATAGTTTTGAGAAAAAAATAAAATTTAAGAAGTAGGTTGAAATAGATAAATTAATTCAATCACCCGTTACTTAAATTAGTAAATTAAGTATTAATTACAATTTATAAATTTTATATTTAGTACTAACTAATAATTTTTAATTAATATGATTGAAATAACAGATATATGGAACATATATTTAAAAATAACATTAGCAAAATTATTTGTTATTCAAAAAACCGTGGATTATGCATCTCTAAAAATAAATCACTAAAAGAAAGAATTTTACAGAAAATTAGTCACTAGAAGAAAGAATAGGATATCTTTATAGAGTACTATGAATTATTATAGTACAAACCCTTCATTTGAGCTGATAAAAAAATTAATTTTATTTATCTACATATAGGAAATAATAAAAGAAACAAAAAGAAAGTGCAAAGTTTGTTTCTATTCTGATTTAATACTACAAGCAGTATTCTGCACAAATCATAATTATTGTGGTGTTGTTTTCAAATACATATAGTAATTTTCTTTTATGGATAGTATGCAATTTCTTTTTTGATAATTGTTCAAATAATTATTTAGCAAGATAACTTATAAAAACATTATTTTTAATACAACTGACATATTTCAGTAACTTTCAAAATAATAAAATATTATTATATAATAATATTAAAAATAAATATAATATTCAGAAATAATTTCTTCTATCAGAAAATCATTGTTAAGAAAATTTTCAAAATACTGAGGAAAAAAAAATAAATACTCAATATATGAATGCACTGTCAACTGAATTTTATGAAAAAAGATCTCTTTTTAAAAAAAAAAAATTCAGTTTAACTATAATTATGTCTTATAGTGCATACACTAACTTCATTATGGAGCAAAATTGAAGAGTAATAAATGCGTTAAACAGTGCAGGATGTTTATGTAAATTTTAGTTAATTCTTTTAATGATTGATATGAAATAGGAACTACTATTTCTATTTTCTATTGGCCAATATTTATTTAATGAGAATTTTGAATATTTAGAAGTTGCAGCAATTATTTTCTCTTTTTGTTAGCTGAATTTTTTTTTCTGTTTTAATAATTTAAAATTATAAATCCTTTAAAAATTATTAAAAACAAAAATTTAATATTTCTTTTTGTTAGCATTAATTAAAATTTTTTATTGACTGTAACTTAAATTATTATTACTGAATATTTAAATTTAACACTACAATTACATGAACATTAATTGAAATAAAATATAAAATACATAAAAGCATGAATGTTGATCAAAAGGAATTTGAGATAATTAGAGTTAATTATTTTTTAAAAAAATTCATAAATTAAATAATTTTTTGAAATAGACACAAATTTAATGTGAATCACTGTTGTTTATATTCACTAAAAGATTTCTAAAATTGTCATAGAGAGTATGAAAATAATTTTTAAAAATGCCTGTTACGGCTTTAAAAATTTGAAAGTATGAGGGAAAAAACATTTTCATGTCATATATCAAACTTATATAGGTAAACAGAAATTTAATAATGCAAATTCCGCCTCTTTAATTTCCGTCTATAATGTAAATAAACACGTAATTCTCTAACGAATCACAATCCAGGGAACAAACCACATAGACGGAGAAAGAACGTCTATAATTGGACTCAAAAAGGTTGACATACAAAGAGTCGATCTCTAGATTGTGTTTCGTTCAATCTCGGAAGTATTTCCTT
This sequence comes from Argiope aurantia, assembly GCA_026543865.1. Taxonomy (NCBI): domain Eukaryota; kingdom Metazoa; phylum Arthropoda; class Arachnida; order Araneae; family Araneidae; genus Argiope; species Argiope aurantia. The sequence continues at coordinate 14,019 of JAPMOR010079994.1, read as the reverse complement.
CCCCTTTTCACTTTTAATACTTTCCCTCATATAATTGCTCTCGGAACAAAAGTGTTCACCGGTTAACGAATCTGTTTAATAATAATGTTAGAAAAATTTACGAAGCATCACAATTTATTTTTGTGTGCTAAATATTTAATGTTATTTTAATACATTTTTAGCTATTTTACCTATTTTTTGGCATTAAAATGCAGAGGAAAAGAAGCTGATTTATATTTCAAGAATGAAGATTTCACGTATAAATATTAGCTTTTTGCAACATAAATCATAAATATTTTATTTAAAAGTTGCTTACGATTATTTTAATAATTATAAATTTTATTTTGTAAATAGATGTAAATTCAGATTGGCAACAGTGATATTTTTGGAACTTCTGAATTTGTTGTTTAAAGACGATGCTCGAATTTGAATGAAATGAATGAATGAGTTGATGTAGATTTGATAATATTATCGAATGAAATGAAGAATAGTGTACCCAGAGTTTGTCGCCAATATGGCAACCCATCGGAACGCTCTTCTAGCAACCCTAATGCTGTATTGTTTACTACTTTTTGTAATGATTGAGTTGTACATGAACTACAACTATATTATGAAAAATGTTAAATTAAAAAATATCGATTAAAGATTTTAATTTTGCTCTTTATTATAATTAAAATATTATTAAATAAAGAAAGTAATCTTATAATTAAAAGTTATTTTCTTCATTCTTTCTTTTTTTTTAATGTGAATACGAACAGAGAATATTTATTCCTTTGCAATTTTTAATTGTTAGTATGCAATTTAAAAAATCGTCTCAATTCTTACTTTACGAAATCGTCTGCATTCTTACTTTAAAAGTCAGCTACAATGGAATTTTTTGCAGTTCTCGTAATTCTAACGGTTGGTTCCCTTCATATTTTGTTTTGTCGACAATTGTGCAAGAATGGATGTCGGGTAAATGGAATGGAAGACAGTATTTCGAACCTGCAGAATAGATGAAGGGTTATTGAAGTATGTATATATATATATATTTTTACGAGTTGATGAGTTTAGGAAAGGATCCTTATTTGAAATTTTGTATGGAGAATGGTTTGATATCGAACCGGCAGGATGGATGAAGGGTGAGTGGAATATATTTTTTACGAGTTGATGAAGTTGGGAAAAGGATGTTTGTTTGAAATTTTGTATGAAGAATGTTTCGATTGCTTTTCCTCCGTTCTTTCTTTTCTTTTGGTTATGTAGTGTTCCTGTTATCCACACAGTCCTTATGTTCAATGTGTTAGCGAAGCTCCCGCTGCTAGTGAAGCCGTAGGATGTTTTATTTTAGTTAAAAAATTCTGCCCGGTACCTTCTACAGATGCCTGTTCGTATTCACACTGGGCTGTCTGGAAAAAAAAAACATTACTTATAAAACATTAAAAAATTCTAATTACATGGTGGGAAATGGTAACCGTAACTGTTCCGCAAAAGTATTTGAACAGGCGCCGCAATCTCGGGAGACACCCGTGCACTAGTCGAACCTGATTGGTTCGTTCAATCACATGACTTCAAAAAACGTCATGGGAAATCTTCTGTTGGCTATTTATCCTTCCCTTTGGCAATTAGATGCGTACTTTGGCGAAATTAATTTGGGAATAGATAATACTGTAGTATATTGTTTTGTAATTCGGTTGATTTAAATTTTACACTCACATCTGTTTTATAAGAAAGCCGATATAGAAGAAATCAGGGTCTGCTACATGTTTCTAAGTTTATTTACATGCATATTTTTTCGAAAGTATTATATGAAATAAATTAATTGTGTATGTTAGCTGAAATTTTTCTTGAATCCTTATTTTCAAATCAAGAATTCCTTACATTCAAAAAGTCATATATGTCATTTAAAACTAACAATACTAAAGATGTATGAACTTCATTTTTTGTTGTGTGTTGACTATAGTTTCTAACTTTATTTCAGCTTAAAAAAGTAATTGAAATAGTAAAAGTGAGTAAAAACTGAATTTTATTAAAAAATATTAATTTTAAATTTAAAGTACAATTGTTTTTATTTTCCAAAAATAAACCATGCAATGACTATGGGAATTAGTGAAACTAATACTTTAAATAAAATATGAATTATGAAAGTATAAGAAAATTTACCTAAATTGTATTAAATTTAAGTAGTGATATTTCTGAATATATATATTTTTTTCCCTTACAGAAGGTGCAACCAGATCTTTCCTAAATAAAAAAAAAATTTACCTGAAAATTGTTATTTGAGCAATTTTAACTCTTTAAATATTTAATTGAGAAAGAACATTGTTGCATAACAGGTATAATTTGTAGTAATAGAATGAACATTGTTGATGATTGTCGGTGTAAAATTTAAAGGAATGGACATCATTTGCTGTTATTAAATTTAGAAAGAAATCAGTAATATAACTAGTTACATTTTATTACCATAAGGGTTCACTCAAGTTTGGAGTATAGAGGACAATTTTTCTTTTAATATCTTAATAAATAAACACGTATAAAAGGTTATGAATTATAAGAGCATAATAGAAAATACTTTCAAATTTAAAAATGCAGTTTCCTTTGACTCTTCATATATACTGAGGGCACTGACATTGTAACTAAAACTCTTATTGCCTTCAGACATTCCCTGTCCTTAAGATAGCCATACATTAAATGGGCTGAGTATTAAAGCATAAAAAAAACAAATTCTAAATAGAATTACTGTTCTCTTTATCGAGAATGATTTTCATAGATTTGAAAAACTTACAAAACCTTTTCATTTCGTCAAATAAAGCTTTATATAATTAAAAAGGTTTATAAATGTTGTCTTTCAATAAAAATGAAATGCTCAGATCTACAAAACTCTCATTTAACATATATGTTTGAAACTTAAGGCAATAACTTCAAAGGAAGAAACTGATTTCTAGATTTGAAAAGAAAATATTACGAACTGTTCTTAGTGATATAAATGGAAATAATATATATAAAGGAATAGATACAATTTAATAGTGTTCACATTTCAACTTTAGTCCGGCATCACCCAATATATTAAAATTAAATGGATGGCTCATACAATATATATGAATGATAATATTGATTCAGGAGAATTTTTCTTTGTCAGTAAAGAGAACAAAGGATGAAAAATAAATGATAAAGTAAAAGACATTTAAAGAAGCCAGTGGATCATAGTAAATTTTCTGACTAGTTATGATAATTATGTCTCCTTTGAAATTTTTTGATATATTTTAGTTTGATTTTTCTTTTTGGAAAGATATACATTTTTATGATTACCTTCTCCTGAAAGCTGCATATAAACAGGATTTTTAAAGCTAGAATTTTTTTGAAGCACTTACAGAAAGAAATGTTTTGTTTCAAGGACAAAAAGAGAATGTATTTTTGTATCTATAAAATCTGACAGCATAAAATAACTATTGAGCACAATCAATAATTTCAAATAAAAAAAATTGTTGTAGAGAAACAATAGATTCCTTTTCCTTCAAATGCTTCTTGTTTAAAGAAAATTTGTTTCAAACATCAATAAGATAAATGAATATATTCAAATTATTTAAGGTTGCAATTTTCAAAAATGCAAATTTTGATGCTGTTTTTTCTTAAAGTTAGATTACAACTTTTAAAAGTTCAATAACAATTTTAGAGCTAATGATTGAATTTCATACTCTACTCTAATACACTTAATTGTTAAAAGAAATAAAAATACATGTATTTATAGAATATTTTTCTCATATTCTGTATTTTCTTACTTTCATTATTATAAAAAAACTATATTTTTTACTTTCATTCTTATTTTTATGAACACTATATTTTTAATAGATTCTTATTTAAACCATTTGAGATTTGGGTTGAAGAATGAAGAGGTGATTGTTTTACTTGAAATTAGGATTGTAACTTGGATAACTACATGAAGAATTAATTACATACGTGTATATATGTAAAATCTGAAAAGGAATGAAAACAGGTATCATTACAAATAAAACAATTTATTTTCAAATAAACAAAATTATTTTTTCAATTGAAGGATGCAAATAACAACAACAACAAAAAAGATGGAGGTTATGTTACAAAAATACAAAGTAAAGAAATTAGATACAAAATAAATTTTGAATAATATAATCCACACACATTTTACAATGGAGCAAGTTAAACATATATAAACAATATTACTTAAATACATTAATTTTATTAGGCAATATAGATAAATTTAAAAAGGAATGTACAAAAATTAACAATCACTAACACATCTAATAGGGCGATACACATGCAATCATAAACATGTGAAAATATAGAAAATATTAGAAGATGATTATTATTTATGTATAAGATTGTAAGAAAGCAGAAATCAAACTTGTCATGAAACTAAGAATTAAGATGGAGACATATTGATACAAAAGAATAACACTTGCTTATTTGGAATAACAATGATCAGGATCAGTGTTACTAGAGTGCAACATTTCTTTTCATAAGAGAACATTTTTCTTTATTTCAATTTCAGCAGAGTTAGGTTTGGAAAGTTTAATCCTTTTATTTGAATAAGGCTTCTTTACCAAATAAAATCGTTTTTGCTTAAGAATCTTCTTATTTAATGGTTCAGGAACTACTTTAGAATGACAAGGAAAGGAATGTTCAGAATTAACTCCTAATAAATGTTTAATTTCTATTAAGCGATTTTTTATTTGATGTGACACATCATCCATTGTTGTTAAAGAATTCAGTTTATTATAAAGTAGACCCATTGTAACCTTATTACATTCTAACTGACTAGGACCTACTCCTGTAATCATTTAAGTTCAGTTTTTATAATAGAAATAGTGGAACTGTTTTTATTTAGTGGACTGCAAAAATTGTTTTGGCTATAATTTATTGAAATGTAATGTATATGCTTCCATAAAAAATTAGAGATCATTTAATCATGACAAGTACACAATTTCATACAAAAAATACGATTTCTGCAAGCAATTATACAAATGTCATTGCAAGAATGAACTTTTATTATACCATACATGTTTTTACCTGAAGGAACTTTCCACTCATTTTCTTTATTTTGCTCGAAAGTTACTTGTCAATTTTTACCATCCCTGTGCCTTTTAAATTTTGAGTTGTCTTTTTAGTGATTTTACCCTTTTGTGTTTTAATGTAATAATCACAATTTTTATCATTTACTAATCTAATTAATTCAAAAATAACTTTATTGACACTTTTTGTCCTTTTCCCTTCTAAATAAATATGTTTTAAACTTCGACGAAAATTTTCAATATGCATATTGGTATTTATTTTAGCTCCTTTTCTAAAACAATATGCCCACATTTCGCATCGTGAATGATAATTATTAAAAAAATACTCATAAAAATTCTTTCTTATTGATATCTTCATTAAGCATTTCGTGCAATTCATACATTATGGTCTTTAAAGTTTTATATATATCTTTCCATATTTCCTTTTTTACAGAATTTAATTTTTTCCTCCATGCTCGATCTACATGCCAAGCACATAATAATGGGCACATGGACCAAACACACTAACCCAAGAATTTTAAACATACCAGCATCATCACTCATAAAAATTTTTGGAATGATGCTGGAAGATGTCTTAATACATTGAAAAAAGTGGGTTAAAATGACAGTGTTTACTGAAGATGAAATAAAAAAGGCAACAGGAATACCTTCCTCGTATTCATCCATCACAAGCACAGTAACCAATTCAAAGTTGTAATTTGAAATACTGCGAGTTGAGTCAACACAGATTCGATCTGCTCCTAAACGATAAAACATAGATTTCTGAAAATGAGTCATGAGAACTAGCATAAAATCTTTATTTTGAATTGTAGGGTGAGCATCATCCTGTCTTCTATAGAAGAGAACAGGATTATTCCTTCTCGCTCTTCATCTTATGGACCCAAGCACAGACACTAATCTCGTCATCTTGAATAACAGATCCTCTACTAGGAAGCATAATTCTGAAATCTCTCTTGATGTTTTACAAATCTTTCCTGGTAGTAAGGTGTTTTCTTCCAAATGACATATTCAAGGACTGCCAAATATCTTGCAAGATATTTTTTTCAGCAATACCTTGAAGAAGTTTACCTGAAATACATTTAAAAATAGGTATTTAGGCATAAAAATTTTAGCAACATTTTAGAGATTCACCATCTAGTTTGGTGAATACAAGCGCAAGAGCAATAAAGAAGCTGTGTTAAAATAATATTAGTTTTTTTTAATACCAGATGCATATATTTATTTCAAAATGAGATATCAATTTAATGTGAAATTCGTTAATTTAAGGAATTATGATTAATTAAACTTTTAATCATACCAAAACAATTATTTCTATAATAACCCATGTTTAAGTAGAATTTATTTACACAATAGGGAATGCAGTCTAATCTCTGGAATGTAAATTCCCAGCAATATTATTTTATTTGTTAAATGTTATTCTAAAAATAACTTTACCTTCTATTAACTCTTTCTCAACTTCAGGCAAAGGCATAACGACTTCTCATGTTTATAATATTCCTTGTAATAGGAAACTTCAACATGAGAAACAAAATCTTTCACAAAAATTGCAGCTGTACAATGAAATCCCATCTTCATAGTGACTTGGGGCTTTAGTTGCCTTTTACGCGATTCAACATTTGGTTTGTAGGAACCACTGCGATTACACCAGAAAGATATATTAACATGGTTTACATCTTTCTTTTTCAAGTTCACAAAAAATTTAACATTGGAACTATTTTCTTCCTCTGCCAGCCACTGTCAGAAATCTAAAAAAAATGTATATCTTTAAATATTTGATTTGTAAAAATTGTGCATAAGGATAAATATATAGCATACATTTATGATAGTCAAACTTTTCCTTTTAGCAAGATTATAATTTTTAATGTAATCATTACTATAAACTCTAAATTTCTTAAAACAATAATTTTACAATTCTTTTGGTTGATTATTTGTAACATTGAAATTATTCCAGTCTTTTTTATAACAAATTTTATCCTTCCCCTCTCTTAATGACTTTGTACTGCTTTCTATTTTGGTTTAACATAAACAGAAAAAAAAATATGCTTCCATGAGAGATTCTTTTTAATGCTATAACACTAAATTTAAGCAGTAAAATAAAAACATAATTGTTTTTTAACCATACTTTTAAGAACCGGATAAAAAAAAATAACATTCTAGCAGCAAAGCCAAAGAATCATCTAACATTATTAGGCTGGTAGATTTTGCACAAGATTCTTCATTAAAAAGACAAATCAATAGTTAAACATATCGATAGAAACGTATCAAGGTAAACCGATACATGTACTTACCCGAGTATTTTTCGAATTTGAGCTTTTCGCAATTTCCAATACCTTTCAATTCATGAAAAGTCCATAAATGTGCTCGAAAATCACATAACATTGGGAGACTTTCCTCACATTTTTCTTCCTGGCGCATAATATTTGCCCTTAACACGTGATGAATTTTTCCCACGTGTGTCGATAAACCATTTTTAGATGCGAAATGTTTTTCGCAATATACAAATACAAAATTTTTGTTATCACTTTTTACTACATAATTTCGCGATAAATGGGCTTGTAAATTGCGTCTTTATAAAATTCAGCGCCGCATAGTGCACACTTAAATTCCACGCTTATTGTTTAGCCTTGCAATAAGGAACAATGCTTACCGCTTCCCAGATAAAAATTGGTTACTGTAAAATTGGCGGGAAACGCTTTTGGCGGTTTTCAATTCACTGAACTGACAAACCAATCAGGTTCGACTTGTGCACGGGTGTCTCCTGAGATTGAGGCGCCTCTAGTATTTCTTTTTTTTGGTCCGCCATCTTTATTGGCAACTTGGCATTGTTGGCGCAGCAAGAGGCATACTAAAATTCACTTTTACCAGTGCTAATGAATAATGCAGTCATTTTGACTCCCGTCTCCAATTATGGGTTAGTCAATTTCTTTTCAATATTGTTCAAGCGATTTTCTAATAATGCCTCCTTTTTTTGTAATATCTTAATTCATTTCACTATTTAATTACTTGCATTCTTTTATTGATGTTAAAATTAATTTTTTGAAGATTTTTATTTTTTCTTTAAAATTGTAATTTATTTTACTTTATATTTTGATATTTTAAACTGTTGTTATTGCATTCTTTTGACTGTGTGTTTTTCAGTGACTTTTAAGCTTCCACTCATTGAGTAAGATTTTATTTCATTTGATGAATTATTTAGAAGACTGCATACATGGAATCTAAAAGTTAGTTTATTCATCATGCTACTTAGGAATTTAAATCCATCTAAATTGTTCAATGGAGTAAGACTGAATCAGCAAATAATTCAAGATTCAAGCAACTAACCTTACAGGTAATAATAAAGGAAGAGGTGACCGAAAGCCATCCTTAGCAGTCCGAGATACCACACCTCCACATTTAAGAATTGAGGGACAATTCCACATTCCTCAGCATAATCATATGAAGTTTTTGAACTATGTTACTTAGTATCTGTAAGGATTAATCGCTGTATTAATAATTTGCTATACTCTCTTAAAAGAAATGTAGATGTTAAAAGATTGTTTTTCTGCTATAATTGTATAAAATATCATATGTTGTATATAAATTCTTTTTGCCATCTTAATGTTTTAAAAATTAATTCCTGAGTGAAGCCAATTCTGTTTAAATAATTGTTATACCAATATTTTTAATCAGTTTTTAAAATTAAATGCATTTTTTTCTATTAATGCTTTTTTGTTATAACATTAAACCAATTTCCCTGTTTAACCATGTGCCATTTCACTTTTTTTGGCCATTGTTAAAATTAAATTCATTTCTTTGCATATTTTCACTCTTCCTTTTATTTCATAGCTTTGCACATCATTTTGATATGTATTTACTGTTTCCTGTTTTTTGATTGAATTTTCTGTTATATTTTAGCCATTTAAAATTTTTTGTCACATCTGTTGTTATATATATGTCAAATATATCTTGTCATAAGGCAATTTTTTAACTTGGAACTAATTGTATAGAGCTTTATTTTATTTAATAAAAGTTTTCAATTTTTGTGCCTTTCTTACATATTTTATTTGATTAATGATAAAGTCATATTTTTAACTGTGGCAATAAACTTTTATTAATGATTTTATGAATATGTGATTTTAGTTATTTAAAATGAAAATGTTAATAAAATAAATCTAATTAACTTTTAGGAATTCCTGAAAATTTTACTATGTACAATTCTGTTCACTCTGTAATGGATGAAGAGCAAACGTTAAAAAAAGAAAAGGAATTCTTTGAATTCATCTGGAAAGCACCACATACATAAAACTAAAAGTTAGTTTACTCATCATTTTACTTAGGAATCCAAATTATGCAATGGAACAGGACTTTGTATCTGCAAGCTTATGGCTAGCATGAGTCAAGATTCAAGCAACTTTTCTTGAGGTAATTGCAAAACAGAATGCATTTTTTTAACGCTAAACAAAATATTAATCAATTTTAAAATCATGCAATTTCTTATTGACCTTTATCTTAGTGACTGCTTTCACTAAATAATTTTTACTAATTATAAAAAGGAATATATGTGTTTGTGCTCTGTAGGCTTACTTTGAGAACAATTCAGTTAGGGACCTATTTTGCTTTTAAAGATAAAAGTGTACAACTTAAAATGATTTTTAAATTTTTTTAAATAGAATTTAATTAATATTATGTGAAATTTTGACTTTTTTTCTCATCATTCATAAATATTTGAGCACAAAATTTTTTTTTGCATTATCTTAAAAAAAAATTAATGTTAGCACCCTCCTCTCGATATCTTAAAAAATTTAATATAATTATATTTTATAATATGTTATATTGTTAAAATGAAACTCGGGATGTTTTCATTGATGCTGTTAGTATTTTATCCTGTTTTTATCCCATTATTCATGATCAAGATATGAAAATTTGTCTAAGTGTCAATTTTGTGTAGGCTATAATGCAAGACATTCTTTTGATAAAATTTTTGTAATTTTATTATTTTTTAAAATTACTTTTTAACATAAAAAGTGCATCTATTTTTAAATACTGCTGTTCTTCTTCCTAGTATAATTAAACTGTAAAACTGTAGATGATAAAAAAAAAAAATTAGAGAAATGCATGTTATTTTATAGAACAGAACAGTATGAGGTATCTGAAATAGTATGAGTTAGATATCTACCAAAATTTGTTTAATAATAATTTGCTGATAAAGCTACTAAAATATATCTGAAACAGAAATATTTAATTGAAATTTTTAATAATTGTTTAGTTCACTGAAACAGTTGGTTACCAAAAGCAATTAGTAATTAATAAAACTCGATAATAATCTGTTTCAACTGTAGAGTCAATTTAGAAAATCCATGTTCTTCTCAATGCCAGTTATATAATTTATTTTAGAGTTGAAACTCTATACATTCTTTCCATATGTGTTTCCAACTGCAGGGCTAAAGATATTGCTTACCATGGAGTAGAAATTAATTAGGTATTATAATTTTAAATGGAGTTCTCTAAAATTTCTTAGTATGTTAGATCTAAGAACTGAAAAATTGTATAACATAAAAATATGTGTTCATTTTTCTTTAATATATATTTAGAACATATTGAGATCATCAAGTGCAACACTATTAAAAACATAGTAGTTTTTCTATTTTCAAATTGCAGAGCAAAGCATTGAATGTAGTACTTCTATATGTGATAAAGTGTAAAAAGAATTTATTTCAAGTTATTAATATTTAGAGTTTGTAAATAAAAAAATTATTACAAAAGTAATTTTTTTCATTATAATTTGTATTTGTAAAATTAATAGTTTTATACATAAAACTTTATAAGAAAAGTAAGTCTTGATGACATATTGTTAATTAGTCAGCAAAAGTCAGTCAGAAGAAATTAGTCAGTTTTCTTGCTTATTATATTATTATAAATTTGGGAATTGTGATCAATGATAAAGAATGCTACTTTATTTATTTTACATATAAGTGAATGGGTCACAACAAGTAAATGCATAAGCAACACTAGATTATCTAATTTTTGTACCTTACAGCTCTCTCCCTCTTTCTCATTTCTTTGCTTCTCCTGTATCTCCCATCCCTCCTTTATTTAGTAATTAATTTTAGTGCAAGGTTCTCAGAAAAATCACTAGATCCAAGTGTTGCTAAAAGTAAAATTAGTTCCTTCTGGCTTATTTTACTATAGATATATAAATGAAACAACAGTACATACTATAAATAACTTTGTATTTTAACATTGCATGATCAAACATATAATACAATTACTTAATATCCTAGTTATAGGAGATATTGTATTAAAATTTTACAAAATACAATAAAGAAATATGTCTTATAGTTCAATGAATTTTCAAGCTCGGTATTTAAATAGACATTAAACTACAAAATAAATTTAGTGATCACATATGTTTCATTACTCAGAAAATAAGTGAATGTTCAAATATTGTAAAAGAAAAGCATAGACTATATTGACACGGGCATTAATATAAGATATAAAAAAATCTGTGTAAAACCTTTAATTGCATCAGCACCTCTGTGTTGCAAACCTGGCTTATGCATAATGCAATTATTCCATTTTTGAAATGTGAGAGCCCAATGGGTTAGTTTAAGAGTTTTTTGTGTGGCTTTATTCAAGAATTTCAAAAGATGATGATCTGAAATAATTTCGATTCTGTCTTTACAGATCTATTTATCAAATTTGTTCCAATCAAATAACACCACCCATGCTACCTTTTCAATACTAGTGTAATTCTTTTGAGTTGATCTTCTCTTCTGACTAGCAAAGAAATTGGCTTATAATTCTCTTCAGAATCTTATTTGAATATACAATTTCCCTAATGGATTTCCTACCGAGTCTGATTTATTATGCAATTTGAAAAGGCAGATTGACATCAGGAATGGTTAAATCAGTTACTTTATATAAAATTTCCTTCAGTTTGTCAAATGAATCTCGCTCTACTTATCTCCAGGGAATATGTTGGTTTATTTTTTTTAGTTAAATCAGACTGAAGTTGAAATCTCCATTTAAAGTGGAATATGGGTTTTGTTAAAGCCTCTTAAACTTAATATTAATCTAATCTTCTTTGCAGCAGGTCTGGGTAACCTTCATATCACCAAGATTTTTTCTTTATCTGGTCCATGTTTTCTGTACTTTCTCTCTCTCTTTTTTTTTCTTTTCTTCCCCTTAGCAGCAAAAACGCATTTTTCAGGCATTACAGAACACTCCATTTTATCTCTGTCAAAATTAACCTTAAGTGGGTGAGTAAAGATTTCATAGGGGGAAAGAAATTATCTCATCTATGTAGGATTAAGCATATTCAGAATGGGATTTGAGTTTCATTTCTTACTGAAGAAGTACCAAATGCTTCTGTGAGATATAAAGACATAATTTCCATTATGATTAGTAAATATGGTTACTGGTCCACTGACTGCATCAATATAATTTGTGTTTAATTAACTTTTTAAAAAATCCGAATCTTGATCAGTAATAAAATTCAGTATCTTTCGTAGGAGAAACAAGTACCTTTGTAATGGCATTTAATGCTTGAAAATCAATGCACATCCATACTGTTCACTCACAAATTACAAATTTTTTTTGTTTCGCATGTTTTTGATTCGCAAATTACAAATTATTTGAGTGATTTCATCATAACCAAATTACTCTATTTATTAACTTTAAATCTGTTAATTTTGAAATATGATGCTTTATTTCCTTGCTATAGGCAATGGCTGCACTATAACAATGAGACAGATCTCATTTAAAGATATTTGAATTTTGCAATTAGATTTTTAAATTGTGATCTATCCAAATTATTTACTCCATCAAATATACACTATCAACCAATAAGTAATTGGACAACTGTGTTAAAGGAGGTAAACACAATTTTTTGAAATCTTGCTGAAGTATGAAAACCATTCTGCAATATCTTGATATAATTCCCTTTAATACTCTAGTCTACTAAAACATGGGCTAGCTTGTCATTTACATTTATAGGTGCTTTCTCTAATTTAGTAAGCTTATCAACAATAACCTTTTTAGATATAACTTGTAAATCTATCAATGTAGTTATTTCATTTTTTGTTTCAGGTTCCTTATACTAAAATATTATTCATTAATCCTTGCTTTTTCTCCTCTATTTTTATTACAATCTTGTCATAAATGTTTATTGAATCCACTAGACAAACAAGTCAAACTTCTTAATTTCTATTTCTTCTCGTTTATCAATTTTTTTAAAGTGAAATTGCTGTTTTTAATCTTTTTATTGTTGGCTGATTATTTTTTCCATTTATTGTAAAGATATTTCATGTTTGTTCCTTATCAGCCAATCATATGATATTCCTTTGAAGGTCTAAAATATACTAACTCTGTTTTACCTATTACCTTTGGTTGAAACATAATTCCTCCTTACAAAACCCCAAAATGACCAGATGACTAGCTGACTGGGAATCGGAGAAAACTGTGAATGGTCAGAGAATTCCGAGAGATTGGGAAAACACAGGGAAATTTATTCTAAAAGTGAGATGTTTTATATTTTGATGATTATTATCAAAATTAGTAATTCATAGTCTCTCTCTCTCTCTCTTTTTTGTAATTACAAATTTGTGATTATATTTTTCATTTGTAAATTTTATGTATCATTTTTGTGTGGCAACAGTTAATTTTCTTTTTTGTTGGTATCATATATTTATTATTATTATTGTTCTTAGTTTTTATTCATCCATTACTTTTTCTTTCCAAACATATGGTATAATAGTTATCATTTTTTTTCATTAAGTACGATATTATGTATATCTTTTTAAGCTTTATTGATTTTACTTAATAAATGCTATCAAGTTATCGGCCAAGTTTTTTTATAGCATTTAAAATTAATATCAGCAATGATACATTAGTCATTAGTTAGGCCTAACGATCAGAGAATTAGGATATAGGATTATCATATCTATTAGAAATCTTCCAGTTATTAAAAAAATGGATCAAGAAAAGATCCAAATTAAGGCATTGCAAGGAAAAAGTGACTGGTTGATTTGTTTATATA
>JAPMOR010079991.1:0-20423 GCA_026543865.1 Argiope aurantia | reverse complement strand
ACATTTATTAATTTTTAATGAGGTAGATTGGTGTATAAATTTTCGAAATCAAAAGTATTAAGTTTATTAATGTTGTTATCTTTAAGAAAATCCAATACTTTTTTGTTACTATTAATTATAAAATGATTTTCATCTTTGATTTTGTCCAGGGTAATTTTTAAGTATTTAAAAAAATGTTTTCCCGTATAGTAATTATAACTGCCATTGCTACAAGTCACGAATCTGAATTTTAATGGGTTTTTTTAATGAAATTAACTGTTGGGAACAATTAAATTTCTGTTTTTATACTGTTTAAGACTGTTAATAACTGTAATAAACTGTAAACTAACTGTTAAACAAACTGTTTTTTACCTGCTGCTTGTATGTTCTTTCCTTTTTGTTTTCATAATTGGTATATGAGAGTTATTATATGGTTATTTTATGCTATTATATTTTTGCTTTTTAGTGGTCTTATTCTTTTAATTTATTGTTTTGTTTCTTTTCTGTAAAAATGGTAAAAACATATATACCCATATACCCATACAAACACATGCTTGTTTAATATATATATATGTATATATATATATATATATATATATATATATATATATATATATATATACTTTTTTTTGTGAATGTGTAACATGTATATTTTACATTTGATATACAGAAGAGGGCAAATGTATGTAAGAAGGAGGAGTATATTGATTTTTTTTCACCAAAAACAACGGAATAGCTTCTTTATTATAATTTAGTCTAAGGTTTAATTCATTCATTAATATATTCAAGAAATCATTAATATAATTTCAAGGAAACCTGGAAACCTTTAATTTTTTGTTCCCTAAAATATTTGGCAACTGGAATTCTTCGCCTGCTAGTTTTGTTACCTTCTAAAAGTGCGGAAATGATTGGAAATTCTGAAACTCTCACATGTATAGTATTAATCTAAATAAGTTTGGAATATGGTGAATTTAATTTTTTTGCATGCTTTCTCTCTGATATATCTTTATATATGGCTCTTGAATGCTGAATTATCGAAAAAAATACAAAATTTGCAGCGTTAGTTCCCATTTTTATTAATTATATGAAATATATCAATTTAGATCTAAAGTTGCTTATCATAGTATCTTTGTTCCTTATAGCTATATTAAATAAGATCTATAAGCTGTTTCTTTTTTATTTTATAGTATCTCAATGTGTAATTATATGCATTTATACTCGTTTAATTTTTATCTTACTAGAGTTGCATTATTACATAATAATCAGCTTAGCTACGTTTGTCATACAGAATTTTTTTTATTTCACCTATTTTGCTTGTATTCTCTCGCTCAGTGTTTTCAACAATTGATTCAGATAAGTATTTTGTTATAGTTAAGAGGACTGGAAACGCAATTTTTTAAAGCAAGTTAATTAGTTTTATGAACTAAATTTTAAATTAGTTTTATGAACAAATGTCTACATTAAATATAATAAAAACCCAAACATGGTTGTATAGAATTTATTTATAAACATAAAAAATAATTTAGTTAGATTGATTAAATATATGAATTAGACTTCAGTATATATTTAACTAAATGCAATTATAGTAAATTTCAATAATTATTTTCATTTTTGAGAAAGTAAAATTAAGGAAAATTCTGATTTTAAATAATATTATTGAACTAAATAAAATGAAAATAAAGATGAAAATCTTAATTTTTATTTATATTGAAAGATGAAAGAATAGATATTTATAAAAAGTATAAATTTTATAAGCAGAAATATTATGAACTTTAGCATTATTTATATTAAACAATACATTTTAGCAATCAAAATTTTAGTGAAAATTTCTTTAAAATCAACGAACTGAAAGATACAATAAAAATACCTATGATAAGAATTTTCATTCTGAACGAGATAAAAATAATTTTCAAAATTGTATTTCCACTTCGCATTTTTAGAAGGTAATTGCAATATTATACGTGCTTATAACGTATCTGATTAAGAAAGAAATTACATTTTTTTAAATTAGAAAATATCATCACTTTATGTGCCCTTATTCGTATAAGAAAAAGCATTATACTGAATAACTTAAATAGTCCAAGATATTTATCTTGTTGATGTTAATAAATATTTGTAGTTGACCATTTTGAATTAAGTACAATCATTAATTAAACAAAATCATATGTTATTAAAAAAATCTGAAATCGCCTGAATCTGTTCAAATTCGCCTGAAAGGATAAATTCAAAAAGGTAATGAATAAAATTCCATTTAAGAAAGAAATATTCATATGGAAAATTGTAAAGAATTTAAAGGTAACTATACTAACTTAAATTAGTTCATAAAGTATTTTCTATTGCAAAATTTTCGAATATACTTAAATTAATAACATATGAAAAACTTCGGCAGGATAAATTATAGGTGTAAGTTATTTATTTATTGTTTTGGTTTCTTGAAATTAACTCTTAAGGAAGGCATGTATCTTTCGAGAACCAAATATTTTCTATTCCTCATTGGTACAGTTGTTCGAATTATGTATTAAACGCTTCTAGGAATTCAACATGGGGATTGAATTGAATCGAAATTAATTTGAGTATTGGTTGCAGTATTAAACACACAGTTTCTTTTGTTTTGAAAAATTACATTACCGCTGTAACTTTAACTCTCTCCTTTCTACGATTTGTTTTTGAATTTATGGAAAGCCAATACATCTGCAGAAAGAGAAGAGCAAGAAAAGATCGCACTAAAATGTTCTGTTCTTTCTCGGACTTTTATAAAGCTATAAAATAATATACGTAGAGTAAGTTTATTGAAGTATTTGAAGAATTATTACTAAAAAAATCTAATAATAATCTAATAAATCGAAATATCTATAAAAAATCCTGCTCATTATTTTCAAAGTTTTAGAATTCGTTGAAAAAAAAAGCATTTGAAAAAGCATTTTGCAATAGCATTTTGATTGACATTCCTATTATTTTTATAATTTTTCTCCCTAACAAGTTTTTGCCAAATATTTTGGAACATCCAGCATACAAGATATGAAGTTTTATTTAATATGTTTGAATGTTATTTAATATGAATATGAAGTTTTATTTAAAAATTCACATATTAATTAAAACATCAGGTAAGAGCATTACTTTTACCAATTATTCCGAAATAAATCATTTATTATTGCAGTATAAAGAATTTAAACAACAGTAATAAATGATTAAATAATTTATTCTTTTATAATAAAGAATTTTATCAGAATATAAATTTTCATAAAATTGATTGGAGAAACCACAATAAAAATAAGTATTTATGTATCAGTTTGTAAATTTACCCATAGTAAATTTTAAAAATTAATATTAATTAAATATTGGCCGGATCCAAATCTTTTTTTGTTTAAAAAATGTGTTCATTCGGAAGGAACTAAGACTTTTTAACTGGATTTTAGACTTTTAAGGATTTTTAAGGATGGAAGACTTTGTAAGGATTTTATGCCAAAGAGTCCATATGCAATTTTGTCAGATTAAACTTTGTGGAACGTTTCAGATAAAATTGATTCATTTTTGATTTTCGATAAACATTGCAATAATTGAGATATTTGCAAGCAATTGTTAACATAATAATAACACATGTTAAATATCTCACTATATATATTTTGTTACAGATTTTCATCATTCATAATTATACAGAATATACAAAAAAAATGGATAAGCTTTTATTTTTCTGAATATTTTTGTAAATTTTGAGGATAAAACTACTGGTTCTCGAAAATATAAGAATTATGGCGATAATCCTACATCCTGTCATAGAGACTATAAAAACACTTACCAGTTGAAGCGAATCAGAAGAATGGATTTTCTTTTTGATCTGAGAGCATGGATCGAGCGGTCTCTTTGCTATATATATGAGTGCAATTGTATTCTACTGTAGTTTATTTTACGATTTTGCTACTTGAGTGTCTGTTGTAGTGTTGCAAGTATTGACTTTCTGTACGTTTCTGCTGTGTTTTACAATCCATGCATCTTATTTTCTAGTGAAATAAAATATCGTTTTCTGCTATAGAGCATTTTGAAATTATCACCGTGCAAAAACCATACAGAAATTTTGTAACAAAGGTTTCTCCAACTGAAAATGTAAGAGTTTAATAGTCCTATATTGTTTCAACTTTTATGATGAAACAATCATTGCAGTGCAATATGGTTTCTATAAAGCGAAAGAAATATCTAAAAAGAATAATATCTTACAGTTGCCATAAAGTATCTATTAAAATGATATATTTAAAGAATCTTCAAAAATGAAAGCTAGAGTTTTTCATATGGAAAAAATAAGCGTTAAGAGACTAATTTTTTCCTATACAACCTTTACAATATTTCATATTATGTCAGCGCCAGCAGCTAAATTTATAAATTATTTCGTTATAGTAGAAAGAAATTTGAAAATATTAAATACCAAGCTAACTTTTTACACATATAGAGCTTGCTTTTGATAGTTATAATGATGCTTCTTTTATTTCTTTATTGTAACTTTCCATACATACTGCGTTTTTATTTGCCAAATATTCCAATTTTACGCAAATAAAATTCTTTAAGTACTTGAAGCTCTTATTAGTTAAAGTCAAACTATACGATATCGAAAAATTCATTCGAATATATTTATTAACTCCATGCCTTCTTAGTCTTGATTTTTGTTATTGCATTTAATGTTTATCATATATTAGGAATTTTAAGATACTTTTATCAAATTTTATGTTTCGGTTCATGTAGTCTTTATATAAATATTTTTAGTAAAAAATTTTTCTGCTAAGAAGTTCAACTAAAATGTGGTGAAATATTGACATGGAAAATATATTTCTTTATACTTTGTGATGCATATTTTGAATCGTGTTTGTAGCCAATTTACATAATTTTTACGTATATTTTATCTACATCTGTCGGGAAATTTAAAGGCGAGTAACAAAATTTCTCAGGTATTCAAGAGTTTATAAAGTATATTATGGAACATTTATGTGAAAAATTCAACTTTATGTTTGTTTTTATAACAAGCAATAAATTTGGTAAATAGGGGGCACCATACAGTTTTTAAAAGCATAATTTGCTTTTAATACTGCTTTCGAAGTATTTTCTAGGAAATATAAGTGAATAATTTTTTTTCAGAATTTTTTCTCGAGAAAAGATTTTTTATGGTAAAAAATAATAAAGCAAGGCTTTCAAAATTATGTAAATTCCCAAGTGGAAACAAATTTTAATGTGAAAATTTCGAGTCTCATTTGTAAGAGAAAAAAATGCAATAATAATTTAATGATTACTCCTCTTACAGAAAAAGAAACTATGCAACATACAAAGCTGAGAAATCCGTGAAAGAATACACTATTTAAATAATAATGTAAGGGCAACCAATAATACTTACAAGGGAAGAAAACTTGAGTAAAAACATAAACAAATTAAACTAGTGTAAAATTGTTATTAAAAACGATAAAAAGAAGATTGAAAAATAATATAAAGATTCAGAAAAACATTTATAAATACGAAGCAAAAGGATATATAATTAATGATCTAACTAAGTTGGAAAAATAATTTTAATTGTGTTTTAAAAAAATACCTCAATATTTAATTTGCTTTAGTGATTGACTTAATTTCATAATATTTTTCTCGAAATCAATTATATATACGTACCTCTCGTCCCATTTAGTGGATGATTATTATGACTGCGAAATAGGGCTAGAAGTTTCAAACAAGTCATTTAGGTGGAGTGGGGAACAGCATATACCAATTTTAAGACACGGTCTTGTCCTTTGATACTTTTTGCCTTTAAATATTCGAGGGATTGGTAACTGCTCCAATACGACATTAATATCCACTGACAATTTCTTGAAATTTCCAAATTGCTGCCAAACTAATACAAAAATAAACTACGATTTCAAAAACACAGCACCAGAAATAATTTAAATAAACTACGATTGCAAAGAAAACAACATCAGATATAATTTTTCAAGAACCAATCTTCCAATTTTAATGCCTTTCATGTGAAATGGGATTTATTTTCTTGTAAAAATATGCCATTTAGCATAAGCCCTTTTGAATTGAGAAGCTAACCCAACAACCCAATCCAATATAATGAATCTTTATATTAAGTTTACATCATTGCTTTGCTTTTTTGCTGATTTTTTTGCTTGTAAATTTGATATATATATCTTCCATTTTTTATTAAAGATATTGTCTTTTATTTTAGACAAATAATTTTAAATTCATTCAATTTAAAGTCATTCAAAACAGGAGAGAGCCGTTTCTAAAACGTGAATGTAAATGATGTAATACGATGTAAATATGATGGTGTAAAGCAATATAAAGATGAAGATATAATAGAATGTAATAATGGTGTAGGACGATGTAAAGAATATTAATTATGAATGTCTCTGATTTTGTATCTGTCTCTGAGTCAGATCAATGCGCAGGATGAAATGTATCATTATTACGGAATTATGATGCGTTTTCTATAAGTCTTAAAGCTTATACTCCAAATTATAAATTGAATTAGTTAAAAATAAAGATCAGAATGGTCGAATTTCAAACATTCAAAAAATGAAGGAACAATTTTGTGTACAGGATTTGAAACATTTGATGGAAAGTATCAAAAGTAAAATATTAATTAAAAGTATTTTCATGGAAATCACAAATACAGGCAGTAATCATATCTGTTAATTCCATTGTTTCACCTTATAAAAAAATCAATAAATGTTATATAAATCGGACTAGAACTAAGAATTAACAAAGCAATTGAATATTTAAACGATTGACTTTTTAAAATAAAATAAATTTTTTAACTTTACTTTTAAAAATAATTTAAATATTTCAAATAAAATATCAACATGTTGAAAAATTATCTAATTTAAATTTATTTCATGATTTTATTGATCTCAACGTTTTTATATAATATGTTTCATTGCGTTTCACGTAGAATCAGATGCCATTTAATATAATAAATCTTTTTTTTATTTATGTTTTACTTTTAAATTATTTAGACGAATTATTTTTAAAGGGAATGTTTTGATAATTTTGAAAATGTTTATTTACATATTGATCATTAGCAACCTCAAACTGAAAAATAAAATAATTATCTATTTAAAAAGAGAAAAAGTATATAATGCGGTGGAAAGGAGACCTAACATACATATCAAACAGACAATAACTCACTTCAAAATACGTCTAACAAAACTAATTTGCGAATACATGTATCGTAGAAATTGATACAGGGAACGATTACTAAACATACTAAACAAATAATAATTGATTTTATGAAAGATAAATCTCGCTTCACTTTAAACTCATCTAATGCACAGAAACAATAATTGCTATTTCTTTTACACATTTTCTGTGATTTTATTTGCATAGAAAATATCAACGATTTTAATAAGATTAAATCAAAATTCTTTTAATATTTTTCAAAGGATTAGTTTTTCAAATCAATATTATTGTATTTTGGATTTTCAAATAATCAAATGTTAAAATTCCCTTAAAATAATGTTCTGGAATTAAAAAAAAATATTTATAAGGCATAAAACATCATAATATATTCTATACCATAAATGTAAAATTAATATTAATGTGGACATTTTGAAAAAGAATATTGCGCTAAATATTCATATAGAAAACTTTTTTTTAAACATAGAAAATTTATGATTCTTTTTTATTCAAAAATGAACAATTAGATATAAAATAAGTCTATCTGTACATCATTTTCTAAATTTGAAGCATTTAAACAAAACAAAATAAGAAAGGATTGGAAAGAAAGGAAAGAGCAATAAATTCATAATGATGTTTATTACGGCTATAAAAAATAAATGCTTAAAAAATTTAAATCACGTTAAAAATGTAAACAAAATGAAGATATAAAACCAAGTTGCTGAGTTATACGTAATATGTGCCAGATTCTCCATATTTTAATTTTTTCAAAATGACTTTTGAATGTAAAAAAAGTTTATTTCCTCTAAAAAATATATATTTTTAATGTTGTGAATTTCGAATAATTTTTCGAATAAAAAAATTTTAGAAACAAAAGGGATGCATAAATAATTATGTTTATTTAAAAAAAATTATACAGGTTATTTAAGATTTAAAAAAATGCCGACATTTTTTTGTTGCAAAATCACAATAAATTCTTTTTATATTTTAAAAATAATGAAAATTTAACTCTAGAGAAGATCTATTATACATTAAAAAATATCTTAATGGTTGTTATATCATATTGAAAAAAACATTTTTTAAATGCGTTCTAATATAAAAAATTCGATGGAAATGATGTGTGATATAAGATTACATTGAAAGTGCGTCTCTTTTATAAATGCATACTGCATTTATTGACATTAATACACATTTATTAAAGTTTATCTGATTATATACTAAGATTCCTTTAAATAAGCGTTTTATTTTTTGAGAAATCCGCATTACAAATTCATTGTAAAAAATATATCAATGAAAAATAACATTTACTATGTAGATAGATATCAAGATTCCTAATGTGGATAGTATGATTTCCATTTTTATCATTTCTATAGAAGAATCCTTTTCAAGATAACGTTTCAGTTCCATTTTTTATGTGTTCTGATATATAAAGACAAATGCAATACAATAATAGGTTTCTGGTATTTGATAGCTATGCTACAAGATATGATAAAAGAAAAAAAAACTGAAACAGCTATAGAAATATAGACCGTACACGATATTATGATATTTATTGCAATTATTATTTATGTCTCGCTTTTTTATTTGTTACACATAGATAGCTAGCAAAGCTAACTATAAAATGCTGCGATTCGATTGCTATATAACTATCAATTTAATATATAAACTTAAAGATAAGAATAAAATATCTGAAAGCTGGTTAAAAGTTATGAAGTTTCAAATTTAAAAAAATTAAAACTTTGAAATGTTTTTTTAAATCCCAAAATATGATGCTTTATTTTTTTTTATCAAAACGGAAAAAATGTCTTTTTAAAATTAAAACACTAAAAAAATTAAGAACAGTTACTAAATAAAAATTAAAACTTATAAATATAGATAAAAAAAATAAAACTTAAATTTGATCAAAATTCGTTGCAAACCAGTTGGTCATGAAAGACGATTAGAATGTAATATTCTTCATTTAATTGAGAATAAGTTTACAGATCCTATTTAAGCAGTTCAATAATCTTCATGCAAACGCTAATTCCAAGAGAAATAAAAACAAATATAATATAACAAATAAATGGAATGCAAGATTTGAAATCTAGACATTATTGAAGCCTTAAATTTACTTTAATTAAAATTTAATTTTATATTGCTGTAATATTTGAAAATTGAAAGGAATAATTACATTTTATCAATTAAACAATGATTCCATTTATATAAATATAAAAAAAATGAATTAAGAAGTGTCACCCAATCATATCCTGTTGTTATTTCTGTTAAAACATTATTTTCCTGTCAAACCGGAAGGAACAGAAAGAAAAGTGAAAAAACTTTCTTTTAAATATTTAACTTACTTCTTTTTTTATTCAGGTTTAATTTTATAAAAAGATCAGAAAAATTCAAACTGTTGAAAGAAAATTTAGTATAACATTAAAATTTAATTGATTTTATTTCATTATTTCATATTAAACAGAAAACCTGAATTAATTGAAAACATATTCTATTTAATACCTTTTTAGTTCATGTGATCCCATGGCATGTTTTTATAGCTATTTTCATCAAAAGATTTAGAAAAATCCGATAAATATCTACATAAAATACTGATCAGAAAAGTATTTATATTTCTTTTAAACTTTTATTCACATAGAAATAAAATTTTTAATGTATCTAAAATTACTTTATATAAAAAGATTTTATAAAAGATAAGATACTTTATGTAAAAAGATTTCATTCACAATGAATGTTTTTGGTTAATATTGGATAAAAATTTTGTCTGTGAAAATATTTTAGTAATTTAGAAACACTCGTAGGAAACAATTAATGCTTTAACAATCTTTTTTAATATAAGAATAAAGATTTTTACTTCTAAGTGCTCCTTATTTGATATGCAGTTGTTGAACTTTAAAATCATTTTGAATTTCCAAAAAATCTTCCGTTTTATATATTATGAAAGCGTAAATATTTTTATAACTTTTCTATAAAATCTTCAACTGCGTTTAGAGAATTAGTTATTTATTTTCAGAAACAAATTTTATTCATAAACAAATTTTAGTCAGTATAAAATTTGTTTACATCAGCCATTAAATAACTCAGCTTTGTCATTAAAATTTATTTTTTAAACACTAATAAAAGAACTGTAGTACATTTCTTATAATTTAATTAAGATGATTTTTTAAAGTTTTTTTAATATAATTAAAGTTAGTTTGTCATTAAAAATTAATTTTGCATTTTATATTAATTAGATCGAATTAATTCAATTAATGCTTGAAAAAAATCATTTCCGAATAAAATACTATGAATTATTTTATCTGATTTGCGAAAATCGTCTTTTTATATAAAGAACAAAACTGATTCACATTTTGCCTAATATTTCTTTAATCATTTGCTATTTTTCAAATAGCTTTATAAATTTTAGTTCATTGAAGAATTTGTCTTTGCCTGAGAAGAAATAAGAAGAGGCTGATTGATAAGTTTGTCTGAATATCACATATGGAGTTTAGAAGGAAGAAAAATTCTAATGGTGTTAAGTCAAAGAAGTATGGTAACTGAGGGAAGCAGCAATCCAGGGAACAATTATATTAAAGAAATCAGGATCACATATGAAAATTTTATGTTCACAGTATTTTAAATTACGAATACTTATAATTGCAAACTTTTCATATTTTGAAAATAATATAATTATGTTTGAATATAAAATATAATATTTCTTCATTAATTATTAGTTTTATAATATCAAGTCAATCGAAACATATTAAATTTGTATATTATTTTTAAATTAATGTTTATAAGTATGAAATACTATAATAGTTTATTGACTGTTATAAATTATTGTTTCAGTAACCAATGAAAATACATCAATCGAAATTTTGCAAAATGATAAAAATTATGATACGTTGACGATGACGCTTTGTGAAATGACGCCCTTTCAATGACAAATGCATCATACTGTTCTATAACAAGAAGATATAAATTACTTTTTTATCAACCACATTAGTTGTCCAATTTAAATTTATAGTTTTACATTTACAAAGCAAAAAGTTTAATTTTTTTAATTGGTGTTGTACAATTAGATATCAAACAAACTCTGACAAATATTAATCTTATTTTATTTAGATAGCTATAATTTCATAAAACTAATCTCATCTTTATAATTCGTGATTAATTAGGGAATTTTATACATTATGAGTAAGAATAATATATATTATGATTTCTAAATTTTAATTTGTTTTGTGCTGCTTTATAAAAATTGGAAAAAAACATGTTTATTGTTGTTTAGTCAACTTATTCGAAACATTAAAAAAATATATGACGTTGCAAATAACTAAATTACAAATTTCATTGAAAGTAAAGTGAATGATATATGTTTGAATTTAAAAGTATATCATTGCCATATACGGCATGCCGATTATTTCATAAGAAATTTACTGTCTAAATCACATTTAAAATGTAATTTTTGAGGCTTTTTCCTTTTAACATAATTATATTATTATTATTGAAACTATAAAAAAGTTTACAATTAATCTCGGCATGTTATTAAAAATTTTATATAAAATGAACAAATAGTTATTTTAAGTTTATAAATATTATCAAACTTAAATATAATTTTTTTTGCTATTCTCTTAAAAAATACCTGGGATATTCAGTATAATTAATCTTAAAATTTTTTAAGATGTTCGCAGCTTTCTTAACATTTTTATGATATAGATTGTTTTATGGTTTCAGTCCTTTAATTAACTGAATACTTTTCTTGTTTCAGAGAAAGAAGAAAATGTTTAGCATGTTTTCTTATTCTGAGAAAACATGCTTAAGAGTGAAAAGATGATAAAACACTTTTTCTGCGAAATTCATATATAAAAAAATTAAGCAAATAAAGCCTTTGCAATCCAGATAAGATATTACATCACCTGTTTGTGCAAGAAGTACATTTTTACACTCCCATAATATTTTGTGTTCTTTTATTGGCAACATGCAGTAAACATTTTGAATTCATAACAAAATATTTCAGATTTTCGAAAAAAAAATTACATATGTTTACTTTTTTTATATAGTTAAAGAAATATTCTTCAATTCATCCAAGTAATTATTTATTTTTGTTATTTGCTTCTGCCTGAAAAGTACAATTACTGGCAGTTTTTATTTTGCAACGTGACTTAAGTTTTATTCTTGACTATATCGAAAAGAGGTAATCTCTTGGTGCCAATAGAAAAGAATATCCTTGAAAAGAATATTCTGCACAAATGCAATTTGAACTGCTCACCAAAGATAATTCTGCCACTGTCAAGTATTTTTCATTAATTTTTTTTTCAAAAATTGAATTTCCACAATTTTTGTGTGTCTTCAGCTCGTTTATTTCTTTCATTTTTGCATTCAAAAATATGCTGCGTTTCTTCAAAAGATTCAGAAGACTTGCACTCACCTAGAAGGTGGTTGTAATCACAACAGTCCGAGAATCGCATTTCGAAGAATTAGTTTTACTTCAAATTTTCAAAAATTCAGCGAAATGTATACAACAATTGAAGATCTAAGAACGCTATTGTTTAATGTATATTATTTGTTTAGAAGAACATTGAGAAATATTTTATATGATATAGAATTCCGATGCTTATCCTTTTCATATTGTCAATACTTAAAGTTTTACTTTTCAAAATTCTAAAATTATATTTAATGTAAAATAATAACTTTTTTCCAATAATTTAAATAACTAGTATTTATACTTATTCGTGAAGGTGAAGTTAATTTTCATTTGCATAAAGTGATGCTTAAAATGTTGCTGTCAATTTAAATAAAAAAGAAGGTTTCTAAAAAAGAATGTTTTTTTCAAACGTGAAATAAATTGACTAATATAAATGTCTGTTTCAATATTTTAATTTTTTTTTGGTTCTATAATTTAAATGTAAATTCCTAAAATGCGATTCTTATTTGAGATTTCTATGTATCCATATTTGGAAATAACCCTTTATCTAAAAGCTTTTCGGTTATATTTAGAAATTAAACAAAATAAGTATTTAAATATATTAAAGAAATAAGTATATTAAATAAGTATATAAGTATATAAATAAGTATATAAATATAATAAGTATATAAATATAAGTATATAAATAAGTATATTAAAAGAAAAAAGTATTACTCCTAAATGTTTAATCAAGTTTAAATTACATATTAGACGGAAATAGTTTAATGAAAAAAAAATATTATTTCTAAATAAAGAGCTTTGTGAAAGAAGCAAGACTAAGGAATTATTTCTAGTAATACAAATAGTTAATAAATAAATGATGAAAATATTTAATTCTAATATTGATATTCATAAATGTCAGATTTTAACCTATATAGATAAAGGGTTCCTTTAAAGTAAATGATAGCAGTATGAAGAATTTTAAGCATTTGATTTAATTAACTATTAATATACCATTATAGATATTTATTGCTTAGACTGACATATTATATTATTTAGCCTATGCTTTTTATATTGTTTATATTATTATACAATTATGTTATTCAATTAAAAAAGCCTATATTTTTTGTTTTTTTAAAATTAATTTGGAGTAAATAAATTGACATATTTTCTTTTCTTCCATCAAAAACTTTCATGACATATATTATTTTTTACCTGTTGTTTTAAAGTAGTTGGATACATTTTCAATTTCCTTCTGGTGTTGAAAATAAATTATATAATCTTTCTAAAAATTAAATAATCTGTTATCATTAAAGAAAACAATAAACTAACAGAATAGAATCCTTCATTAAAATATTTGAAAGGAAAAACTGACATGCGTCGATTTATTTAACTGAAATATATGAGAAAAAAAGTAAATAGATTAAAAATTGGAAAAATTAGAAGATTTATCTCTGTATGCAATAATGCATTTAGAGAAGAGCACAACTGATGAGAATACTTAACATTAAATATCTTTAATGTCTTATAATAGAATAAAATTTTTCATCATTCAATTAAAAAACTAAATCAAAATTAATTCATGCATATAATAATTTTAATTAGAATTAAAATTTAGGAAAAAAATTGTTTAATATTCTATAATTAATTTAAGAATATTTAATATTCTATAAATAATACTAAATGAAATATTTAAAAATAATCGCAATAATGCAGTCTTTGACTAAATCAATTATTCAAAAACGAATTTTAGTGATTCCAATAAATAAATAAATAAGAGTGCATTTCCAAATGTTCATGGAAAAGTTAAGAATACTTTGCCTGAGCTGTGTTATAATATTAATCCCTAATTAAATAAGTAAAGCTTTTAAGAATAATGCATTAATGACAGATTTATCCAAAAATTTTAAAATGCATTTTAAAAATAATTATTATTACTTACTTATGGCAATGTATGTAAAATAATTTTTAAGTTGCAAATTTTTTTTTATTCTTTTGTTTTTTGGGTGGGCAAATGTTAGGAGAATTAGAACAATAATACAACTCCTTCCCTGGAGACTTTAAGCTTAATTTATTTTCTCTTACTAAGCTTGAAGTAATGTTGAGCTATTAAGCATGGAATAACGTTATAGAGATGAAAGGAGAAATAAATTACCTCGATTAAGAATAAGATTCATATGTAGGTTCTTAAAAATATATGAATAGTAAATAAACAAAAATTCTAAATTGGTTACAGAAAACTAAGCTGAAATTTAAAGGTTAATTAAAATTATTCTTTGAAATGCTTTCCATGTTAGTCTAGAAATTTAACGAAATGAAAGAAAGCCATAAACGCTACATGTTTTTCATTCAAGAATTAAGTAAGGAAACAATTCAGTCAAAATATGAGAATTTCCTTTATTTTTAATATGAGTTTCTTTCTAAACATATTAATGTAATACTCATGCTCCTTTTAGTTTTACCTCAATCTTAATTCATGCATATCTTTGAGACAAATATACTGTTCCGAATCTGTGATGCGGCTTCCCGGCATAGTTGGTTCCATCATCAGAAAGATTGTTTTACAGTCATCTATATTGGACGGAGTCCGGGTGTCGCTTTGGAGGTCCCAGAGCTTGGCGACAAACTTGGCGACCATTTGACGACTTGGAGACTTTGGTGCCAAAATAGATTATACCCGAAACATCGAGAATTTTCCCGATCCGTTCAGTAGGAACCGAGATACGCCTCGAACGTTTCTGATTGGTTGAGAGGCTTCTAGCCCCGACTCCTGAGACCAATGAAAGGAGTAGTCGGAAGCGACAGAGTAAAGTAGTCGGAATCGACGGTGTAGAATAGTCGGAATCGACAGTGAAGAGTAGTCGGAGCCGACGGTGAAAAACGAGTCTTCCAGAGATCAGCAGAGCAGCGACGGAGTCAAGCTAGTGCTGAACTAAGCTTTGCGCTACAGTCTGCAGTAGAGTCTTGTTGTATGCTGCATGTGTGCATGTATCGGCTGAAAATAATTGTCTTCTCTATGCTGTGTATGGTTGTCGTCTTTGTGCTGTCCTGTGTGTCTTCGTGTAAATAAACGCCGTTGTCTTTTTTTTTTTCTACTGCCGCCTGCTGATTGAGCGTGTCCACACCATATAACTTCCACTATCCAAACGAACCCGGAAAATTCGTAACAATACACTTTTAATAAAAATGCAGATTAGATATGCAAACTTTATTTATACGAGCATGAGCATAAAATGTGATTTCGTCACATGACATATGCTCATATATCCGCTTGGGGAAACTATAAAACGGCAAAGTAAATTAAATGTATTTGGAGTTGAAACCAACCATAATACCTGAAACATTGCTATATGCACTTTCTTACTTATATGTTGTAATGAACATTGTAACATTGTATGAACATTAATATTTAATATATAATTTTATTTAAAGAAGAATGTTCCGTATTACTAGATGGTGGCACCATTTTTAATAAATTTTATAATAACTTATTAAATATTATATATTAATGTTTGTTTTCACTGAATAAAAAAAATGTTAGATATCTATGATATTCATAATATTTGATTCATGTGTTTTTTCAGTCGGAAGAAAAAATTAATTAATTTCTGCATAGCTTTAATTAGAGTACGAAATTGTATTTATCAAGCCGAAATATATTTCAATGAAAATATAAACTTCCTCAATTAACCTGTTAACTGGTATGACGAAATATTTCAATGCAAAAGGAATTGAATATGAGTTAATTACCCGGTTAACAGATTAATATTGGGAAATTAATAGAGGCTCGTATCAATTCGATGAGTTCAATATTTACATTAAGATTTGTTTCCTATCCTTCGAACGATTTCGATTTTTTTAATTCGCTACATAAGGATATGACATAATATTGGAATTGGAAACAAATCTTTGACTTCTTTCAGCTTGCATCTCAATTTGATTCGCATAACAATGAAGCATTTTGATAGAATAAGAACAGTGTTTTCTACCTTCGAATTTTTTAAAATGAATTCTAATTTAATAACAAAATCGCGCATTTGCATAATAAACACTTTCTTTCTTAATATAAATAGATTTCATTATACCATGTAATTTTTAAGCATATATTTACTAGACTACTAAAAGGAATTTCTTAAATCATTACCTAATTCTTTGTCTTGAATTGTCAGATGATTATTGTAAATTAAATGGAATTCAAAATCAAGTTTTCATAAACGATAGGCTCTCAGTCTGGAATTAAAATTTAATTTAAAATCTATTAGATAGTGATTTAATAACGGAAATCATAATTCAGAGCATTGCAATTTAGAAAAATAAGCTTGAACATTTTCAAAATTTTAAACACAAAAATTAAGTAAAAAGTTGAATATTAAATTACATCCTCACTTAGACAAGACATGTTTGAATAAAAATGCTTAATAACTAAATTTCTATACTATTTGAGCATACTTCTTGAAATTACCAATGTAATGAAATCTTCCTTCTAAATATAATAATAATTAAAAAAGCATAAATTCTTAAAGTAAAAACATTAAAAATAATTTATTATGCGGTCTATCATATAATAATTTTTCGAATCAAGTTGTATGTGTAAATTTTTAATCAAATAATCCTTTAAAACTACGAATTGTCTTGCATATATTTGATTTCCATTACACATTTTTTTCTTAAATTTTGTTCTTTGTATATCATACTTGATGTATCGTATTTATAATAATATAATATCTTCAAAGTTATTTTAATAATTTAGAACAAATTTTTATTATTAAAACCAAATATTTATTTTCATTAAAAACCGTCCCACCTGAATAAAAATAATTACAAATCACTTGATCTTCTTGAAATAATATCATACAGTTAAATATAAAGCTATATTACTTAATATACTTATATTTTATTTTCCCCTTCTGAATTATGAGATTAAATAAATCAGCTTAACTAAATTTCTGTTTTAAGCACATTTAATACAATTTTATTTAACCGAAACGTATATTTCAATGGACAATATATTTTCGAATTTTCTACTTGTATTTAAAGGAAACTTGATGAAAAATTCCTTTTAAAAATGAAACAAAACTAAATTGTTTTAGCAGTACAAACATATTTAAGATAAAAAGAAAAGGTAAACAGTATCATTTATGTTACTAAATATCACATTTATATATGTATGTGTAATCAATATTAAAATCTGAGTTCCCTACTGATGCAAAGTAAAGTTTAAATCAAATATTAAAATACAAATTCAAAAGACTCTGTAAACAGTATCATTTATGTTACTAAATAATACATTTATATATGTATGCGCAATCAAAATTAAAATCTGAGTTCCTTACTGATGCAAATTAAATCAAATATTAAAATACAAATTCAAAGAATTCTGAAGAGCAAATTGCATCCATTCTTAAGTGCCGTGTCGAAGAGAATTTAAAAGTCCAGAGTGCTCCGCTTGAGAACTTTCCTTATATCACACACTAATTCAATAAGTAAAGCTTTTAAGAACGATACTTTGGTGACAGATACGTTAAAAAAATTTAGTCTGCATTTAACGAATAGGGATTATTATGCAAGACAAGGCAAAACGAAGCACTTTAAAATGTGAATTTTCTTGTTGAATTGTATAGTGATTTCAAGAAGTTTTAGGAAAGTCAATCTTGCATTTTGTCCTTAAATAATAAAGCGTTCTGTGCCTTAGAGAATTTAAGTTATTTACACTTACGAATACAATTAAATTTGCGGCAATATCTAAGAGATGCTTTTAAAGAAAAAATATATATATTTATATAATTCTGGCTGTTGCAGCTGATATTCATGTATGTGTAACAAATATTTAAGCTGCTTTCTATGGAACTGGCGGAAATTCAAATTTCAATAATAATAAAGAAAAACCCTAGTCTTAAAGGAAACTTTGGAAATAATTTTAGCTTATGTTAGTGAATAATTAAATGGAATGAAATATAATTGCCAACGTATTCAGCTTTTCTTTTAGTCAAAGTATTTTCAAAGTATATGCATTAATGTCAAATTATAAAGCTTTAGGCTTAACATTTATTCAATAAGACATTTTGATTTTCATATCGATTTTTGTTTATCTCCAAGTGTATTTTTGAAACTATGTAAACTTGAGTAAATGAGATAAATATGAGTTGCATTAAGTTATTAAACAACATTGAAATTGTTTTTTAAAATCTACAATTTTAAATCGATATTTCTTGAAAATCAGAAGTCGCTATATAATAAATTTAATATATAAATATATTTTAAAAAGTTTCTTCAGACTCCAAATGATCTTGATTTTAATTCATGCAAAAAGAAGTGGTTTTTTTTTTTTTTACATTTTATATATAATTTTGTTATCATTTCACATGATCCTAAAGAGTTGTCTGATGAATTCCTTTTTTACTTTTTTAAAATTTAAACTTCCGGACGTATAATAATATTTTGAAATTCTGTTTCCGAAATGTTTTTCCTATTTATCAACAAAAAATTTGCTTATGAAATTTAGATGTTTTGAATTTGGAGGCTTTATAGTATATTGTATTTCCTTCAAGCCGTTTACTTGATCTTATATGAGAGAATATGCAGTGGTTTTATAGTTTAAGATAAGTACCTTGCGTCAGCAATGAGATCCTACTCATCAAACTACCATTCTGAATCAACAAGGAATAGCAAAAAGGATCAATAAAATTTTGAAAATCCATGAAGAAAAAAAAGAATATGGAGGCATAATCAATATGTAAATATAGAATTTACTATATTATATTACATTAAAATCTTTTGTTTGATCTTCTATAAAGGAATATACAACGTTCATACAGTTCAAAACGAATAGACGAATATATAGTTCAAAAAGAGAAGGATGATGTCTGCAAGGAGATTATTCTACCATTCTAAATCAACGATGAAAAGTAAAAGAACAAATCAGAGTGTGAAATTCCATGAAGAAACATGACAGAAACCTAAGAAACATAACACTTCAGTTATATCCGTAGCTTTAGTTTACCTATAGCTTGAATCTCCCCCAAATTCATAATTTTAAGGAAATTTAACCTTTGTCACCATTTTTCAAATTGAATTCAATAAAAATTTGTAATAAAATTTTCTTAGACTGTTGGTTGTATTTGAGATGTTTCAATTTGAAATGAATCAAATATAAATAATTAATTGATAAATAGATTAAAATATAAAATACTGAGACATCATAGTAATGATATTAAAAAAATAATTTATATATTTTGTTTTTGTTATAATTATAAGATTTGCTGACTAATTTCAAAAAACGATTCGGAATTCTAAATTTTTTTTTAAATTTTTATATCCAGTGTTGTTATTTAAAACTCATAAATAATAATTTTAAAATTACCTACTCAAGTTTAAAGTTAGATAAAGGAAGACAGAATTAAATAGATATTGCTATGATATGTTTGTCCATAATTAACCATTCAAGATGGAAGTGTTCAATGAGTTTTCTTTGGAACAAAAAATTTACTTTTATATTTATTAAAAATATTACTTTGAGACAATAATTACCTCAAAGTAATTCATTAAAGAAATATTGTATGTTCTTATATTAAATAAAGGAGTTTTTTTAGAAAACACAACTTATTTATTCGCCCTGGAAAACACACATTTCCAAACCACTATTGGTTAATGTTAAGAATTAACTATTTTTTCATTTTTAATTAAGAATATTCTTTTACGTTTTGTTCGGCTGTATTGTGATTGTGTTGAAAGCAGTCATTCATTCTGATGACTAATGACAAATGAAGCCATATGGCGTAAGGTGATAAGTAAACACCATAAAATCTGTTAAAGACATATCCCAAATGCAGATGATATATCATATTTCTGTCGAAATATTCTCTTCGATGAAAAATATATTTGAATAGAAATATTTCTCCAAGATAATTTTCTAAAAGATATT
>JAPMOR010079989.1:323957-346924 GCA_026543865.1 Argiope aurantia | reverse complement strand
TGAAACTTGTACTGTAATATCTATATATCCAGATTGAAAAAAAAAAAAATTGGAAAATTAAAACATTTCTATTTTGCAAAACCTTAGATTCCTTATGTGCTCATGTTCTCAACTCCAGAAGCCTGTCCTTATGTTTATTTATATAAAAATAGTTCTCTAATTTTCTTTCCGAAGTATATGACATTGGTAATCTATATTGTTACAAACCTGCAATTCGGCTTCCCAGCATAGTTGGTTCTATCAACAGAAAGACTCTTTTAAAGTCCACGGAGTCCGGGTGGCGCGTCAGAGGTCCCAGAGCTTGGCGACGACTTTGGCGCCAAAATAGATAATACCCGACACATCGAGAACTTTCCCGATCCGTCCAATAGGAACCGAGATACGCCTCGAACGTTCCTGATTGGTTGAGAGGCTTCTAGCCCCGCCTCCTGAGACCTATAAAAGGAGCTGCAGCTGCCAGACGGAGTAGTTCTTTTTTTCGATTCCGTCTCTAGCCATGGAAGGATACGGACGCTCGGATGACTCCAGCAGTTGCAGGAGCGTGAGCAGTAGCAGGAGTGTTTATCCACAAAGCCATTATTATCGTACTAAATTTATCCAGGAAATTGAAAAATACTGCAATAATTTAAGTATGTGGAACAGATCCTTGAGAGATAGTAGGATTAGTTTAAAGAATGCGAAAGAAGAAGTTTGGTATGACAAACGTATTAGGTCTGAGAGCGAAACTAAGGAGTGGATAGAGGAATTAAATAGACGAATTACCATGACTGAGGAAAAGTTAAAAAACGCAAAACCCTGTATTAAGAGAAATTGTAGATCACATGATGGAGACAAGAACCTTTGCGCATATATAAAGTATCAACAGTCCAGAATACAACAATTCAATTCCATTGCACTAACCGTCTTAGATACCCTAGAGCAAATGAAAGAAAATAAACAAGAGCATACAATACAATACCGAGATGACGAATCTAAACTTCTAGAAATACAAGATAACATCAGGAATATAGAAGAGGAACTAGCAGAATTAGGCCCATGCCCTGTCACGGAATGTAACGAGCACACCCCAGAAAAGGTGCAACAGTCCCACCAGACAGCAAATAAAGAAAATACGACGAAAGGAGAAAGCACACTAATGGATATCGACAGCCCATCTCAAGCACATAACAAGAGAAGTAATACCACCACTGAAAACTTCCAACCAGTCAATCCTAGAAAAGCTGCGAAAATTAGGAAAACTGAGGAAATCCCAGTTATTATGGACACATCAAATAGATTTGAAGCCCTGAGCCAAAACCAAGAAACAGTAAAGAATAAACCTGCTCCAATCAACCTAAAACTAACAAGTAATTACAACATAACACTTCAAGAAATCCACAGGAAATTCACCCAGACAGAAAATAAACTCATTAGAAATTTGATCGCCATCCACCCAGATAACGAAGACGAAAGAACAAAAATCATCGAATTTTTAACAGAGAAAAAAGAAGAATTCGTACTATCTGAAAATTTTGATGACAGGCCCATAAAAGTAATATTGAAAGGATTCCCTATAGACACAGACAAGGAAGAAATAACTAAAGAATTAGAAGAAAGAAACTACAGTATAATTAGAATATCCAAACTAAGAAACTACAGAATGAAAACCCTATATCCAATATTTCTTCTCGATATCAAAAAGACGAAAAACGCACTCAACATCTACAATGAAAAGACCCTCCTCCACCTAAGAATAAAAGTTGAAAGTTATCGAAGACAAACCACTGCTACAATATGCTACAACTGTGCAGGTTTTCATCATTCCACCAGAAACTGTAGGTTGACACCCAAGTGTATCAAATGCGGGGATTCACACCCAACGAGGAGCTGCAGTATTACTGAGAAAATTCATATTCACACCCGGTATGTGTGAACTGCAAAGAAACAGGTCATACAGCTGCATGGAAAGCTGTATCAAATTTCCCAAACTAACTACAATAAATGGACGTCCCTCCTATGCAGAGATAACAAGGAAACATCAAAGAAATCAAGACCCACCACCCATCTCTCCACCTAGAAAACAGAATGCGGAGTCCACTTCGACGGTCTATGAAGAGTTACCCTCTCCTAGAAACCCTGGAAACACTAAAAGAACTAAGAGAAATACTCAAGGAATTTCCGAAATTAATAGAAGCAGCAAAGCTAGCAAGAAAAACGACGACGTGATGAGTGTTTCGGCGGAGCACCTGGACTCAGAGGTCCTTAATCTCCGAAACCTTATAGTTTGCTAAATTTTACCTTGGATTTATGATTTGAACATGGATATTTAAATGCCTGGGTAACTATTATTCTGTAAGGAAATTTATTATTATTAAAAAAAACATTTAAGAAAGGAAAAGATGGTTAATATACATAATAATATTATAATATTAAATAAATAGCAATATAAATAATTAAAGTGTGTGGGTGATATTTTTACCTGCTGTTGGCATGCCTTCGTCGTGTCTGTCCAGTCAGTAAAGTTGATGCAAGGTTAATGATCAAGACTTTCCTTGTTAGCCCTGATAAGGGTATGTACGGTCATTGATCATTACTTGCTACTCGTCAAGGAGGAGTGTTCTTGGCCTTCTCTTCTTCCTGGGGTTTCTAGGGTCATATGTGGGGATACTTACTATTGCTTGGTTGGTGTGGTTGTCTATTGTATGAAAAAAGTTTGAAGCTAGTTTTTTAAAGTATTCTGTTATTGTTTGCATTTTGAGTTCTCTGAGGATTTGTTTGTTTCTAATGAACCATGGAACTTGGGCTATTTCTCTGGTTATTCTGTTTTGGGTAGTTTCTAGTTTATTGATGTGCGATTTTGCTGCCGCCCCCCAAACCGGTGAGGCGTAGCTCATTAGTGGCCTAATGATGGTCTTGTATAGCAATAATTTATTTTTCAGAGAGAGTCTGGACCCTTTACCCATCATAGGGTATAGTTTAGATCTACAAGCTTTAACTTTATTCCTAATGCTATTGATATGCTCTTTGTAGGTTAGTTTTTTGTCCAGTATTATACCTAGGTATTTTGTTTGGTCACTCCAATTTATGTTTCTTCTGTAAAGTTTTGGGGGGTCGGGAATATTACTCTTACTCGTAAAGTAGACAGCCTGGCACTTGTCCGTGTTCACCTTAACCTTCCACCTGATAAGCCATTTGCCAAGATCGTCCAGGTAGTCGTTTAGATGTTTCGTGGTGTTGATGGATTCACCGGTGCTCATGATGGCAGTGTCGTCGGCGAATAGACATAATTGGGTCTGGCAGTTCCTGGGGCTGGGAATATCGTTGATGTAGACATTGAACAATATTGGTCCAATCTTGGAACCCTGAACTACTCCGGCCTCAATTACACGTTCTGAGGAGAGATTACTCCCTACTCGAACGGTAAAGTGCCTTCCTCATAGGTACGTAGCCATGAGTCTGATAATGCTACCAGGGATCCGCATTTTGATCAATTTGTATAACAGGCCGTCTGTCCAGACCCTGTCAAACGCCTTTGCGATGTCCAGAAACACTGCCCCGGTGTCCCAGCCTTCATCCATCCCTTCTCTGACGATCTCAGTGATTCTCAGCAGTGGTTGCACTGTGAATAAGTTTTTCCTAAATCCAAATTGATAAGGAGTGAGGTGGGCTTCTGTGGTTAAGGTGATTCTTTTAAGTATCACAGCTTCTGCTACTTTACTGAGAGAGGATAGTAAACTTATGGGTCTATAACTGCTTGGGTCTTGTGGGTTTTTTCTTGGTTTGAGTATGGGGAATATTGTTGCTGTTTTCCATGCATTTGGGTAGTATTGTAGTCTTAGGATAGTGTTAATTATTTCAGTAAGTCTAATTATTGATTTTATTGGCAGTCTTTTTATCATTTTATTGGAGATATTATCAAGTCCAGGGTTTTTTCCTTCTTTGAGTTTATTGATTATTTCTACTATTTCGGATGGTTTGCATTCTTCTGCTGCCTCTAAGTGCTGCTTATTGAAGAATTTGTCCAGTCTTTTTTGTACAATATAATCAGTAGGGGGATGGGATAAGTCATTTTCTTTAAACTGTTTTTCGTAAATATCTGCGATTACTTCTGCCTTCTCTTGGTCTGTGTATATTATAGTATTATTTGCTCGAAGGGGGGGGGGCATTCTATTAGGGGTTTTCGTGTAGGCCTTAACTTGCCACCAAATGGACTTATCTGCTTGGCTTAAGTTTTCTATTTTACTTTTTTCTCTTAATTGGTAAGCTTTTTCGTGAAGTTTCTCTA
Organism: Argiope aurantia; assembly: GCA_026543865.1. Classification (NCBI taxonomy): domain Eukaryota; kingdom Metazoa; phylum Arthropoda; class Arachnida; order Araneae; family Araneidae; genus Argiope; species Argiope aurantia. Next base: position 342,660 of record JAPMOR010079989.1, on the reverse strand, counting down.
GGTGATTTTGGGCTATATTATATAAGTTTTTATCATTGGGGTTTCTACTGATCTGGTATATTTTTCTTAATCTATTTCTTATTTGAGTTTGCTGTTTGATTTCGAGGGAGAATTCCTCGTTTGTTTTATTTTTCCATTTCCCTGCTGTTTCAATTGAACTCTGCAGTTCATGGGTAAATCTTTTTATTTCTATTTCTATGTCAGTTTCATTTTTAGGGTTAAATTCATTTGTTGGATTGTTCAGGATATTTTGCTGGAATTTTTTCCAGTTGGGTATGAATATTTTGTTGCTGCATGAAACTGTGTTGGTATCAATCCAGAAGCGTACAGGCTGGTGGTCACTTGCCAGTTCATTAACTGTGATAGTGGAACAGTTGAAATACAGTTCCTTGCTTATGGCTAGCTAGCAAAAAAAAAAAAACAGATAATAAAGAAGAGAAAAAGATGATAATCCTCAACGCACTCATCGGCTAAGTTCTACTCAAAACTTAGACAACCCACTGCAATATCCCGGCATCCTGATTGGATACCTACGAACAATAGTTTGGCCTGCTACCCTTCCCCGAGAAATAGAAGACCACTGGTTGGCTCTGACAACTCTCCCCCTCTCCTACGCCCATGCTCACCGCTCTCCTCGACTAGTGCTTGTGTGCATTTCGCCAGTTATCCTCAAAGTTCAGGGCATTAGATGACGCCAGGCTCGTACTTTACCAGGACCTTGGAGATAGCCTTGCTACGCAAGGCGGGAGCTCCAAAAAGTCTACCATCATCTGGACGGAGTAGTAGTCGAAGCCGACGAAGTCAGTCAGAGTGGAGTTGTCGGAAGCGAGCGTGACAGTGGGAATCGACGGAGCGGAGTAGTCGGAAGCGACGGTGTCAAGCTCGTGCTGAACTGAGCTGTGCGCTACTGTCTGCAGTAGATTCTGGTTGTATGATACACGTCTCGGTTGAAGATAGTCGTCTCTGTGCTGCATATAGCTGTCCTGTGTGTCTTCGTGTAAATAAACGTCGTTGTTTCTTTTTCTACTGCCGCCTGCTGATTGAGCGTTCTCCACACCATATCACTTCCACTATCCAAACGAACCCCGGCAGAAATTTCGTAACAATATTATGCTATCCTGAGACTTTATAAAGCATTATTGTAGAATTTTTGAAAAATATAATTGTTTGAAATGAGGTTCATGCACTTATTTTAAGCTCTTAATTTATTAGTTTCATAACATATTTATACTGTTCTTGCAGGTAGAAATATTTTTGCAATAATTGCATTGTTCTCTTTTCATAAATATGTATACTATACTATAAAATTAAATTTGAATATCAATTTGAAACCAATAATATATTTTGGCTTTGAAACCAATGTTATGTTTTGACTTTCATAATTCTTATTTCATGTTATTTATTAATCTTCATTTTTCATTTTTAAAGTTAGAATAAAAATAAATGGTTATATTTGTAAAATATTTTCTTCCTTTCTTTGGGATTTAAAAACGAAAAGTTTCTCGATAATATACGAGTACATTCATAAAATTATGTCAGAAACAAAAATAAAAATTACTTTCCAAGTTTTAAAACAGTGCTTTCTTGTTCAAATTCATAAGCCTTTATTTCAAATAATTTTCTTCATTTAAAGGTTTTATATATTTTTAAGGAAAGGTTTTATATATTTAATGCAAACCGATCTGTAAACTTTGTGGATCAAGATCTTCAATGCTATGAACAGAACAACTCTGGAAGATGAGCCTAGTAGAATTTATAGTTAATTCTGAAGACCATCCTTTGTTTTTCCATACAATGGCCAATTTAATGATCTCTTTTTGTCATTCTTTGAGGAATGCAAGCTATTCAAATCTAATGGATTAAGACCGTCAAGTTTCTTTATGGCAGGATCTGTTAATAAAAGTGTACCGTTGAATTTGATTCTTTTAATCAATAATTTGAAAGTGCAACTAGTTCATTTAATAGAATTTAGAAATGTGATTGTGATTCTACATTGGTGTTTCTCATCATGGTACAAGGAGTTCAGATTATATTTCTTACCTTTATTTTCAGTATGTCTGCTATTTAAAATTGAATGGACTTCCTTTATGGAGAATTTGCAACAAAAAATTTTTATTTTATATGTATCAATAAATAATTTTTTTATCATTAATTTTTAAAAAATACTGTTTTAAATATTGTAATTTTTTTAATTCCGTGAATTAAATAAAACAAATGATTTTCTATTAGAATAATTTGTTCAAAAAATTAATAATTGAATAGATTGTATAATTGAGTCATTATGAACCGAGATATAATAATGAAATAGATATATTCATGTACATCTGTTTGAAAAGATGCCTTTATTATTAATAATAATAATAATAATATTTTAGCTATTTTATTTTGCTGTAGTCTAATTCAATGACATTTTGAGAGTGTTGTCACAGTGATTCAACTAAGGTCAATAAAACACTAGATACCTATCCATTTCATATATTTTTTGTATTGTATTCTTTCGTACATGAATCTTTTTTTTGTGTTATAAACTTGCATTTTAAGACATAAAAATAATTAGAATGAAGTTATGTACTATCTCAAAACTTCTTCTTGTTAAAATTTTCTAGGTTGAAGAATTCATCATTAAACTATTTCTCTGCAGACAAAGAATAAATATTTAACATATATAATTTTAGGAATGATCGACTTCAACCAGTCTGTATTACCAAATGCAAATTTGTTATAAAGTGAAACTATGGGACCCATATCTGTGTACTTATATCTGATACATTTCTTTAGTTTGATTATCATAAACAAGAAAAGAAAATAATTAGATATTCATGTCAGAAATCAATAATGTAAACAATCTATTCCATATCATGTGAATGTAGGCATGCTGAATTTTAAGTCAGCTACTAAACATAAAATTGTATTAAAAATAAATAAGGTCAATAAAACAATTGTAAATTGTTTATATTGTAAATTGTTTTAGCATTGTTAATTATTGTATTTGTTCATGCGCATATGTCATATGAAAATACATGTTAATTACTGAGGCTTCAGTTTTTAAATTATGGCCAAATCTGTGTTTCTTTTATTGTTTGCTCAAATGTGAAACATTTATTTACATTTACATTACATGTAAAACATTTATTTCTCTATGAATAAAATTAGATGAAATTGCAGTAAATGATTAGCTTTTAAATAATTCCAGACTGTTAAATGTATGTATGTGAAAGAGGGTGAACTAGTTCAAAACATACTTTTACTTGCTTTCTTAAAAATATTACATACAATTTTGTATATATATATTAAAGATTTTGAAGTATCCAAGCTACTATTATTTGAGGACTCCATTTTCTTCACTTCAGGTTCCAGTTCATTTGATACACTCATTGAAATATATAGAATACTAATGTTCAAAGGTTACAAAAAATGAATAAAATTTAAAAATAAAGCAAGTAAATTATTTGATAAAAAGGATTCATTTTGATGTTTTTTCAGTTTTAAAATATGCATTATGAAACAACTGCGCTAGCTGGTTTAACACCTGCAAAATAAAAATAACAAATCTTTAAAATGGATTTGATATCATTTTCAAAAATGTCTGTAAATCAAGTAATTATGCTTATAAAATGAAAAAGAAAATTTTATGAAAGAATGAAATAGATCTTTCATAAATTACGTCATAGTAAAATATTGAAAAGTCAAAAACAGAAAATTGTCCAAATTTATGACTTGTAAATAGAAAATTTTTATAACAGTAGTACTTTTTTTTTTCCTAATACTACAATTTGTAAAGAAAAACTATCATAATTTTTTTTATGACTAGTATTCGATATTCCAGACGTTTAGCATTGGTATATATGTGCAGAAGTTATTTAAAATTGTATAATGCTTTATAATTTATATATTTTAGTTTACATGAAGTATTGTGAATTCTGAAGTTTTGATTTTTATAGAAAATGTTTTTTTTAATTGATGCTATCTAATGGAGAAATGTTTACATCAAGTAATAAAGTTCTCATTTCATATTAAAAATTTCTATCATAGGTTAACGCATTCAAATTGCTATATTAGGTAAAGATTAACTCAACAGCGAATAACTTATATGTGCAGTGATGACATCTGTAAATTTTGATGCATGTAGTGGATTGTTTTTACTTGTGCATAGAAAGTACGACTCTGGCAGAATGGGACAGACAGACAGACAAAAATAAAATAACATCTCCAAGTAACATTAAATAAGAATGGAAAATCTTAAATGTGGATTTTGATAAGATGCATAAATAGAATTTATTTAGAATGCACAAAGAATAAAAAGAAATATTATTATAATTTCATGTGCATCTTATTCTCAAAGTGGCTTATTATTTTGATTTCATAACATTCATTTCAGACAACTCATTTGCATGTATGCATAAACTGTATTATTAGTTATACTATCAAATATTAGTAATTAGAAAAAATACCTTATGACTGAAGTTTGGATAAAATAATATAAGATTAATTACTTCTCAACTAAACATGAAAGACAAAAAATAAGTAAAGAAAAGAAAAAGGCAATTTAGTCACTTGGAAGTATGAAAAATAAAAAATAATTGAAGTATACCCACATTGGCAACTTTAACATCTCCATACAGAGCATTCTAAAAAATACAACTGTCTTAAATTTTTTACAGCATTCTTCTTAGTTTTGAGATCATTGTTAGCAACTTTTAGGTATTCTTCAAGGAGACTGATACAAATCAATCTTTTTCAGCATCATCAGACATTCACGCTGCTCTAAAAGAGGAAAAAAAAAATGCATTTTAACAACAACAACAAATTTTAATGGATAGTAATTTTTAAATAAAATCCAATTATAAGGTTATATTGATGGATACTATAGTATCCAACAATGTAATGCAGTAATGACTATAGTCATTACAACACAAATTCATTTAATATTCTTCATTTAGCCATCGAATATGCATTGTTTAGGAGCATATATTTTAATAGAAATGATTTTTTATAAAATAATTTATTGCAGAACTAATAAGATTTGTCCATATTTTTCAAAAATAGGCCATAAAGAATGCCTAAACAGGGATGCTAATATTCAAGTTGTTCACCTAACAGAAAATAATACTTATCTTATCAAGTCGTGACATTTAGAAGATGACAGGAAAGATGTCAATGAGCTATTGGACTGATATTTATTTAATTTACAGAAGTGTATGAATAAATTACTACTGCACAAACCAATACCTCAGACCTAGATCTTCCAGGGAAAAACACACACACACACACATTAAAAAAAAAAATAAAAAAAAACAGTATTGATCAAGCACAACAGATCTTGGTTCATTTGAAAGAAAATTGCACATTTTGAAGACAATATATTGCTTTTTATTTAGGACGGAAATATAAATTTATACAACTGTGCATTGCTGCAAAGTAAAATTTCAACAGCTGAACTTTTAAAGTATGGAAATAATACACATACATAGAACGCAAGTTTGTCACAATAACACAGGTCTTCAAAACAACTAATTACCATTTTTGAATAATAAGATATTAAATTTCAGTTGATGAATTAGATATATAATTTTTTTAATGTTTACATACATGCTGTAAATTCTTCATTTAAGCACCAGTAATCATTTAATATTTCTTTTGATATTAACTTCACTTTCAGACCCTGTATTCTTATGTCATGAGTAATTTAAAATCATTCCTAGTGAATCTTCCTTTTACGAAATACATAAAATTCCTGGGTGATTGTGAGGGAAGGGAAATATCCTCATATCAAAGATGATGTGCCCCCATTAGGGAAAAAAAAGCTCCTGGTAGAAATTTGCTTCACAATGAAATTTTTGCCATTTTCTTCCTAATTGCAGCTTTTTATAAATTTAAATCAGAGACATTAAGAGATTTACGTTTAACACATGAATAATTCGTTATCAACACATCACATTCAACCTTATCCTTTGCAACAAATTTGTGGATATCGAAATCTTTTCATCAAAGAGGGTAAAAAGTATTGTTATATTAATCTTAGATGATATAGTAATACTTTAGTTCAATTTCCTCTTAAATAATTCGAATACTGGAAAAGTATTGCATGGTATAAAATAAATTAGTACAAGTTATTTTTATTGTTAAATTATACATCTAGTATTAGGTTAATAGAAACAAATGTTCCTCTTCCAATATGATGTTAATTACAGAATTCTTTAAAACTATTTATTAATTTATGTATAAATATATTTTGATGTTAATAACTTTTTAATAGTTTATATTTTATTAAATATTTTGCACACTAATTCTAGTTTATTGGTTTAATATAATCTAAATATCACTTAACTAAAAAAAATATTTAAAAAAAGATAAAGTTGTGCTGAATTAGATTGAATATAATAAGCAAATTGTTAATTTTTAGATGAAAATTAGGACATTAAAATAATAATAAATTTTTTTGAACTTACCAGAAGTTTTTACTTCTGAAGATTTTTCCTTGGATTTTCTAGACTTTTTCACATTTTTCGAATTATTCCTATAAAAAAATGCACATTTTATAATATTTAGTATTTCTTATATAGCTCTATTTAATCCATAACTTCATATAGAATGTGCATCTGACTGGATAATAGAATACTTAAATTCATTATAGAAGAAACTTAAAATTTTCCTTTAAAAATCATATTTTGGAAAACAATAGTATTTGTGCTTAAGATTTAATTATCATAAATCGCATGTTTTCCTGTATGTTGTTTTTCAAGAGTCATTTAAATATCTAAGCAGTTTAGTTTGTTTGTGTGTATTATATCATTCATTGCTATTATCAGTAATAAAGTGATTTTCTTTTCTTTCTGTTCTCTGTTTTAGGAATTATTTAAAAAAAACTTTTCTTGCAATCACTGATAATAAACAATAATAAAAATGATAAGTTTATAACTTTCTTATATAATACAATAATAAAAATGATAAAGTTTATATAAGAAATTATTATTTACTAACTATTAAAATCTAAAGTTTTTTTATATGAAAAAAATTAATGTTAAGTATTATGAAATTTGATTTTGTGTAATATTTAAATTTCAGTATTTGAAGCACATCAGCAATAATAGAGGTAATTTAAAAAGGCAAATCGAAATGAAATATTATTAAATTTTAGGAAGCATTAATTCTTATGCAGTTACACATATAATTATTATTAAACAAAAATGTGTTATGATAATGAAATATTTAATAATATTTGGTATACTAACCATGTATAGAAATGACAAACATGCCTTTCTTATATTGATGTTCATTTTAACAATTTTTTTATCCTGAATAGTACTATTGAATGCATCCCATATTACTGAATATTAATATCCAATCTCTGAATTCATCATAGAAAAAAGAGAAGGTTTTGAAATAAAGTTGATAAAAAATGTATACTTGATAATCTATTTTTTACTCATTAACTACTCTAAAAGAATTGAAGCTTAAATATAGAACAGGACAGAAAGTCTGTTAACTCAATTTGTGTCCTTTATAAATTATATCCTTCAAATTATATCCTTTATAAATTTTAAAAAAATCAAATCATCCAAATGATAAGGATTGTAGCAACTTTGCACAGCTGCTTTTTGGAAATGTGTTACTCATACCTTGTGGCAATAAATGTCATTCTTGACTTAGCTATGATTTCAAATTTGGTGGAGCCTCAGAAAAATGTGCACATTTCTGTTATTTAGCTGTATTATTAGTAGTAGTATGGTCATTTGAGAAATCTCCTTGATATCTGAAATATTTTCTATTTGCTGAGTTTTGTGTGCCCTTGTATTATTGTACATAAAAAGAAAATAATTTCCTCAAGCTTCTTAGCACATAGTTGATTCATTAACAAGAGGTTAGTGGGTTCTCTCCTCTTGAAGAATTATTGAAAATCATTGTGCTTTGCATTTGAATTTATCAATGAAGACATGATGGTCTTATCAACTGTTTTCAAGAATGATATTTTTATATTAAATGTTACACATATAATGTGCAGTTATTCTTTTTCTTTTACATAACCTTTTTAAGTTACATTACATTTTAACAAAAATACCACTTTTTATAAGTTATTAGAATTTTCACTGAGAAAATAAATTCATTTAGTATTTCATATATTTCAAGTTTTTTCATTTGCACTTGTTCATTGGCTTTTACCTGGAATAAATTAAACGAGATTGTTCCTAGTTTTCATATTTAATGTCATACGGAATATGATTTGAGAAATTCAATGAACTAGAACAGTGATCTTTTTATACAATTACATTTCATAATTATTCTTCTTAATTTTTTCAAAAATAATCTTTAAATAATGAATTGTTGAATGTTGTAATAAAATTTAAGATACCAGCAACATAAAACCTTTTTATAAATATTATAATTCTCTGTTTCTTTGTGCCATTTTATAAAAATAAGAATGTTGTTTTAATTAAGCATATTAACTCTATTATTACCTTGTGGATGCATAAAAGAAGTAACTGATCATCATTGAACTATTATTTTTTCATTTCAACAGATTTTAAATGTTATTTTTTTTTAAGCACCTGTTTCTAATACCTATTTTCCAGCAATAAACTCAGTACTTTTTTTTTTCATTCGATTTTTCCATAACTATTTTCTGACCCAGTCTGGCACTGTATTTGTATGCATATTAATATATTGTTGAGTAATAATACTAAATATATTTTTTCTCCAATATAAAATATATGCTATATAACTATTGATAATTGATTTAATGTGTGATAATTGTAACATTTGTTTTGTTAAATTTTCCTCAAATAACGAAAATGAAGGGGAAAGATTGCAATCAGATGTTTGTTGTTTCACTAAAAATTTTATGAAATTATATAATTTCTAATAACACTAGGTATGTCAGGTAGCATAAAATAAGTTTTAATTCATATCAGTATAAAATTCTTCTATATTTTACATTCCTATTCATGTTTTCTTTAAAATTTTATAAAAGTTTTTTTACTAAATGACTTGCATGCAGAACTATGTTCCGCTTTGTCGCAAGACTGGCATTGTTTATATTTAATAACATAATACAATGTGAGCCTCCCCCCCACACCACAGAAAGTATATCAAACAAGTTTCTTGCAACATTTTTTATTAAATAAACAAAACAGCAAATGCTTTTATTCTACACATAATATCTTCTGTACAAGGTCGAGATTGCCATGAGTATTTAGATTTCTAACAGATTTTTTGATAATTATAGAAAACTGCTTTTAACACTATTTTTTTAAATTTAATATTACCTACTTATTTTGGCAAATTTCACCCAGATTTTTAGCTTTCCTTTAAAAATGTATATTTTTTCTACATTTTCATTAATTGTCTTGCTGTGTAATTCTTTAAATCAAAATCGGCTCAAAAATTGCGAAATGTTTCTTGCCAGACAACTTTGAGTTTTGAAAGAGCCTGCAAAACATGCTTGTATATTTTGCAGAACCATGGACAGTTAATACTATCTGTTGACCCATGTCTGGAAGAAACCAAAAAAGCTGAAATGAAACTATGAACGGGAAAGGAGCGGGTTGCACAGCTAACTAGATTGAAAAAAGCATACGCCCAAAAATCGTGGGATGCGCAAATTTTGCTACTACTACGTTGACCATGGAAATCACGGGATACACAGCGAGAAAATTATCAATGATTTCTGTAAAAATTAATTTTTACAGAAATCATTGATAATTTTTATGAATAATACAAAATTTAATAAATTATTGTGAGTAGCATCTCATAGGCAAATAAACTGTTTTGAAACATACAATATTTTTATTAGTCTGGAAAGAAAAGACTAAAGATAAATTAATCTGTACCATGTATGGTAACAATATTTTTAACTCATAAGAATTAACCATTTTATCAATTTTTCCTAAATCTTCTCTAATAAATGCTGTCCTTTTGCTTCATAATATTTATAAGCAATGTTTGAGGAAAATGTGTTCAGTCTTCTCCAACTCTAAACTGCTCAAACTATTTATGAGCTTATTTTTTATTTATGTAGATACATTTTAAAATCATAAATAATCGCAGAAATTCTATCAAAGTCTTTTTGTTTCATCACATTTGTTGATTTATTTTTTTAAAAATTATCTGCCCTTAAAATTTAAACCGAACAGTGATTAATTCTTCATTCTTTACAATAGTGAAAATTTGAATTAATACACTAATTCAGATTAATTCCAATGAATCTTATTTTGAAATCAAAACAATGTCGGATTAAATGTTACACACACACATATATATATATATTTCTATTAAAACTGATTTTTTAACTGAATTTCAAGTCATATATTTTCAAAATTTCTTTTTTATCATCAGATGATATTTAGAAGGTTATGAAATCAAACCAGCAGGAGTATTCTACTGTAGTAACATTTACTTTATGATGTGTTTTGTGTTGAATAGAATGAAGAAAATTAAGCATGTATTCCTCCCGTTAACTAATTAAGCCCAAAAATTGGTAGAGATTAATAATTTTGATATTGATACTACATATCAAAGTTCATAACTTTGCGCCTGGGGATTGGTGTGGAAAATATAGACCATAAAATATTGCTTATACATTTCTTGTTTATGGCATTTCATCACAGTCCGGATTCATTGATAATCAATTTAATAGAAAATTACTTTATTTTTCTTATTTCAAATAATCAATTTTGTCAGATTTCCTATTCTTAAAATTTGCACATTTTTTTTGTCTCATTCATTACTTCTTAATTCATTGGATGTTGGAATTTTTAATGAATTAATAGAAGTCAATTTATTTGGCACGAATTAGAGAGGTGAGAGAGAGAATGAAAAATTATTCCATCTTCCTGCACAGATGTTATAAACTCCACAGAAAAACTTTGAACTTATTTATTTTGTAGAAATGGTGCAATGAACTCTGTTTGATTCTAAATGTTCTGTTTAATGTTTACAACATTAGTTATATATTTAATTAATTTCTTCAACATGTTAAAGAATTTTTTTTAATTGAATGCCTACTTGCATTCGCAAAACTTTATATATAAAAGAAGAAATGTGTAATTAAGACACAAAATATACTATAAATATTGCTTTTTCTCGCTTTTATGATAATTGTATAACTTTAACCCTTTCTGGGGGTGTGGGAAATATGCTTACCACTAAATTCATCAATATTTGTGTGAAATTATGTAGGTTGGCAAAAGTTCTGACAGATTTTTCAATAAAATAAAAATTTAGAAGCTTTGATTTTTTATCTCACACAAAATAGTGTGTCCTAATGATTAATTAACCAAATTAATTAATTAAGTAAATTAAATTTATCTATTAAGCAAAATGAATTACTTTTCGTAAGCCAATATTAGTCCTAAAATATTTTAATATATCATGACTAAAAAAATGACGTTTTAAAGGGTGAAATAATTATCGTTTTTAATATTATATAGTAATATGCTAGCTCTATCTTAGAATAACTTAAAAATCATTATTCTCACATAAATATACTTTAATTGTATTAAATTTGTAGTAATCAAAATTATTTATTGAAATTTTTAACCATACCATCTTTTATTATGATGTTGTTTTACATCAGTGCCTTGAAAGATGTATACATGGTACTTTGTTGCCCATGCAAAATATTTATATAAATGTTAAATTGAAATAATGCAAAAAGAATGACATTAAATACCTGGATGAATCTGTTTTTCTTTTCTTCGGTGCCATCTGATTTCCAGCTGTTTAGCACTGTGAAAAGCAACATGAATATTTTTTTTTAATGAAACTAACAAGTTAAGTATTTTAATATTGCTTAAATTTGTTATAAATGTTAAAATAATAATGTCTTATTAATAATGTTTTCTTGTATATAAATAAAGATATTGAACAACAATATTTTTGTTTGTTCCAATACAGTTTGTTTACATATTTATAATCGATTAATCTTATTTTAATTACTTCTTTGACTGACATTTTTTCTCTGTTTTCTATCATTCAATAGTGAATTAATCATGCAGCATTTTATGGAAGATGACTAAAATATAATTATTTTTTCCTTAGAGATATTTAGAATATCGATTAAGATATCGCCAACCGGAATCAAAATTAAAAACTGTAATATCTTTTTTAATGATATTAAATTCTTATTTTATAATAGATATGCGGAAATAAGTTTTCAGCATTTTATGGAAGATAAATAAAAAAGTAATTATTTTACATAATGCTAATAAGAAATTGAATATTTCTTACCTTCCTGTAGAATTCAGATTTGAATAAGGATGTCCCGTTATTTCGTTCACTCAACGACGGTTCCGAAGACCTCTTAAGACTAAGTGAACGGTTCTGTCAGGTTTTAAAAAACCGATGAGTTGCTGCCCTGTTCCGGGACCAGGATCCGAAAACGGGTTTGCGGAATTAGATTTTATGGAGGGGAAAAAAAAGAAGTGTTGGCAAAAATTGCTTTATTTATATAAAAATAATTTTATTTATTTATTTTTTCTTTTAAGTATACCAACAGATTAGTAATGCTAAAACCTCTGAAATTGGAAAATATATGTGTAGCCTCCCGTCTGTTAATAGGAATTACTCCAAAGCAATTTTTTATTTTAATTTTATATATTTTATTTTATTTTGATAGATTTGTGTTCTGTTTCATACTTTTTTTCGTGGTTCTGTGTCATTCTGTTTTTCGGATAATCAGCGGTTTGTCATTTTATATATAAATTTTCCCTTCAACTGATATTTAATAATATTTGACAGAATGAATATATAAATAATTTTCAGAAACTACAAATTTTATTTATTGCTGTTAAATAATTCTCGAGATTATTTTTAATCTTGTTATAAGAATTTTAAAAAAATACTTGTATAACATGTTCAATTACTCAAAGTATCGGGACATATGACATGCATAACATGCAAAACTATTTATAAGAATATAGTCTCATTAAAACAAAAACAAAATTAATTATGAAATGTTTTAATATTTGATATACAGGGTGTTGCCGAATTCGTCCGACAAATTCATAGTAGTTATAATAGGCACCAAGAAGATAAAAAATCATCATACAACATAGGGTCCCAAATGACGTTTAGTAGGTGAAAATCGCAAAAATATAGAGTCCGAGAACTGTTGGGAACTGTAAAAAATTAATTAAAAAAATAATAAATGGTGTTTCAACTATGATTTTTGTTTAAGTGAAAGCACATTCTTAATTTTTTTTTTCATGGTAACATGCGGATTTGATGATCTAGGGCAGGGATGGGCAAACTTTTTCGGTCGCGTGCCAAAGATCAAAAAAAAAAAAAAATTAGCGCTCTTAGATAAATTTTTGAAAATTAGAAAAACAATATACAAGTACTACAATTTAAATATGTTAATGAGATGAATGAAATTCTATTTCATTTTTAAAAGTTCCTTATATTGTGGTTCGAAGTGAGATGTACTGATTCTAAGGAACGAGGCTAAATGCTCATCTGTCAGTCTATTTCTGAAATTATTCTTTCTAAGATTCATAGATGAAAACACTTGTTCACATATATAAGATGAAGCAAACATAGCACTGATTTTCTTGGCCTGAGATATTAAATTTGGTAAACTTACTTTCGATAAAGATTTGTAATACTCTAACTTTTGCATATTTAGAAACAACTGCTTGAGATGATTGTTAGATTGCAACTCAACTAATTCAAGCTGCATAGCTGAGCTCACTACTTCACAATTTACGTTTAAAGGCATGGAAAAATATCCTATCCAATTCTGTTTGAATGGCACTGAAGTCTTGAAATCGATGTTCGAACTCAAATGCAGTTTTTTTTAAGCAATCTTTATAATTAAGCTTTTCTTTATTTACTGAAGGTATTGAATTTAACCTCGAGAAATAAGAAAAGTCGTTCTTAACTAGTTTCCCGGCAAACAGTTGTTTTAGTTTAAAAGCTTTGAGATAGGCCCAGATATCGTCGATAAATTGATTTTTCCCTTGCATCTTGACATTCAAGTTGTTCATATGACAAAGAAGTTCTATGAAAAATGCTAAGTCCGGAAGCCATTCTTTATCTTCTAACATTTCTCACTCCGTAGAACACTGTTTCTCGTGGAAGAACGGTACAATTTCGATTTTCAGCTGCCAAACTCGCTCGAAAACACGTCCTGCACTACCTTACTTTCGTGTAATACAGTAAGTACATCAGAGTATTCAGATTGCACGTACTGGAGAAAATCTCGAAATTGCCTTGAGTAAGCCCACGAGATCGAATATTATTTACAAGCTTCATGACTGTATCAAACATTGGTGTCATATTCAATGCAGATTTACACAGAGCATCTTGATGTATAACACAATGTAGAAAAACAACATTGTTCCCGGGATAGTTTTGATTAAAGAGTCCAAGAAATCCGGATTTTTTCCCTGTCATATTTGGTGCTCCATCGGTCGTAATATTACATATATTTGTTATAGGCACTTTCATAATTAAAACCCCTTCCTGAAATTCACGAAAAATATCACGTCTCGTTGTAGTTCCCTTTAACCCTTAATAACCTAGAGTTTCAATTTTGATACCAATCTTTTAAACCGAATGTTCACATTACTATTAGTTTTTTTTTATAGGTTGGCTGTACGTATTTTACTGTTGTATAATATTCTTTCCAACGAAATTTTAAAAAAAAAATCAAATGTCATTATTGTTTTATTTTATCTATGACATATTACTTGCGCGGCAAAGTGAACAAGTAAACACATTTTACTAAAAGTTTTGTTGAATACAAATTTGATATATTTTCTTTTTCTGAAGAATATAAATACTTTTTAGGTAAGTGAATATATTATTTTCGCTATGATATAATTATTTTTTGCGAGTGCATGTTTTACTTGAAGAAACTAGTGCTATTTTTGTGAGTATCAATTTTGATACTTCAGGCATTCCACCCTACATAAAACCTACCTACTAATTCTTTAGCTATTTTTCCCTTCATCTAGACCCTCAAGCAAACACAGTAATATTAAAAATAAATCACTTTCGTAAATCAGGCTACTAAGGGTTAAAGAACGCATGCACGCCAGTTCCTCAGTAATTTCAAAGTTCTCACCAACACCTCTTATAAACAATACTATTTGAACAGTATCATTTATATCAGTGCTTTCATCCATAGTTATGTATAAAGCAAAATTTAAAGTAACCCATCTTTGACTATAATTGTGATGTCAAATTTTTATCGATGGTTTCGATTCTAGAAGTCACCGTTTTTCGAGATAAGCTTACAGTCTCAAAATTATTTTTCTTGTCTGGACATAAAACATCACAAACTTGGAGCATGCATTGTTTAACAAACTCCCCATTACTCAGAGCTTTATTATTTTTAGCAATATTGTATGCTATGTGGTGATGTTCATAGAGTGTTGTATAAAGCACTTCATCGCTATTAGAAAAATAAACTCTTTATTTCACTAACAACTATCGGAACATCACTGCTTAACGCACGTATACATACAAAGGGGATTCCCCGGGCGAAATATTAACATAGATTGTATTAGGGAAAGTAGATAGGTAGCGCTTTAGAATGACATGAATGAAAGATGGCGCTACAATCACTACATGAGTATCCCCCTAGTGAACAAGGAGGACGATAATGTGATAATACAAGATAAATATATGCGCATAAAAATAAAACATCACATAATACAATAAGTATAATATAGGATAATGGTTTCAAATGGTAAATAGAAATTGCAATAATATATGAAATGCATAAAATTACAGTTACAATATATATATACATACACGACAATTTATATCTCAGTAATTAATCTCTTTGGAAAATGGACATGACGTCCACTACGAGTGGTAGTTGGTTTTGTCGGTAATTGTTCATTTTTAGAAGAAAGTTCACCTTGAGTTTTATGAATAGATGCAGGTATAGAAGGTAACGAGTCATTAGATCCTGTCAATACATATGCAGGTTTGACACGGTCTATGGAAACTGTGACATTTTTATTATTAATTTTTAATACAAAAGTTTTATCTTTCCTGCTGATTACAGGGTGTAGTGTAAGGAGGTGAAAGAGGAGGTTTAACACTGTCCACTCTCAAAAATACATGAGAGCAAGTACTTAAGGATGGATGAATATAAATAGACTTAACCGAGTGTCTAGACGTAGAAATAGGATTTATAGATTGCATTAGTGCTTTGAATTTTGATACATAAGTATCTGTTGGTATTGATAGATCTACTTTTGAGGTTAAAATGTCAGAAGGCAATCTGAGGATTGTACCAAGGACTAATTCAGCACATGTGGCATTTATGTCCGGTTTAATTGCAGATCGAATTCCGAGTAAAACTATGGGAATCGTTTCAGTCCAGTTTGGTTGACAATGGGCTATAATAGATCCCTGTGGAAACGCTCTAAAAGTCCATTGGATTGGGGATGGTAGGACGTTGTGCGGATTCGATTTGCACCCAAAATATTATTCAAATGTCTAAATAGATGTGAATCAAAATTTTTACCTTGATCTGTAGTTATAGTTACTGGACAACCGAAACGAGATATCCAATTATGAATTAGGGCTTTGCATGTTGTTTCAGCAGTTATATCTGAAGTAGGAATAGGTTCCGGCCATCTGGTAAATCGGTCAACGATTGTCATACAATATTTATAACCATCAGATAGTGGGAGTGGTCCTATGAAATCGATGTTTATATGGGCAAATCGAGCATCTGGCAAAGCAAAAGTGCCTATAGGAGATTTTGTATGTCTTTGAATTTTAGAACGTTGGCAATTATGACAAGATTGAACAGAATTTTTAATAAATTAATTCATATTTGACCAAAAATAACGTTTAGTAATCAGCTTTCTTGTTGCTCGAATGCCAGGATGAGAAAGATTGTGAATATTTTTAAAAACTATTGAACGAAAAGAATTTGGAATATACGGACGAGGTGAATTAGTAGATAAGTCACAATACAAGGTTACATCCTCTAAGGGAAAATATTGCTTTTCTATTTTACAATTTGAAGACTTCAGATATTCTTTAAGTTCAGAATCATTTAACTGTGCAAGTGAGATGTCATGAAAATTTAAATTCTTTTTTGAAATTGAATCGATTTCAATGCGAGACAATGCATCTGCAACAATGTTCTCTGTACCCTTAACATAACGAATATCGGTAGAAAATTGGGATATGAAGTCTAAATGTCTCAGTTGACGAGGTGAGCATTTATCCGGCTTTTGCTTGAAGACTTCAGTAAGGGGTCTTTGATCAGTATAGATTAAAAATTCTCTACCTTCAAGCATGTGTCGAAATTTTTTTATGGAAGCATAAATAGCAAGAAATTCTCTGTCATATGTTGACCAATTAGTTTGACTTTTAGAAAGTTTTATTGAGAAAAATGCAATGGGTTCCCAAATTCCATTTGAAAGTTGATTTAAAGAGCTTCCAATAGCAAATAAGGATGCATCAGTCCACAGACTTAAAGGAGCTCCAGGAATCGGATGTTTGAGTAGAGTAGCTTCGGCAAGAGCTTTCTTAGTATTAGAAAATGCCTTGTCAGCTTCCTCAGACCATTGCAGAGTAGTTTCAGATTTTTTTGCTGGCCGTAGGGATTTTATTTTTGTTAGTATGGCCTTCAAGAAATTTAATCAAAGGTGATAATATGTGAGCTGCCTTGGGAAGAAATCTGCGGTAAAAATTAAACATACCCAAAAATCTACGAAGTTGAGTAAGGGTAGAGGGTCGTGGGAATTCTTGAATTGCACTAACTCGAACAGGAATTGGAGAAATACCTTCTTTGGAAACTTTAAATCCTAAAAACTCTAGGGTAGGAACACAAAACGTACACTTAGAAGATTTAATTGTAAGTCCATAATGGTCTAATTTTGAAAAGAGAGTTTTGAGATGTTGTCTATTCTCTCCGATTGATTTTGAAGCAATTAATAAATCATCAGTAAAAGCATACACACCATCTAAATCTCTAGTAACTTCATCAATAAATCTCTGAAAGGTACTTGATGCATTGCACAAACCAAACTGCATCCGAGTGCTCTTGAAGAATTCGAACGGCGTACAAATACCTGTTTTATGAACGTCCTCGGGAGTAATCGGAATTTGATGAAAAGCTTTAACTAAATCAATATGAGGAAAAATTGTAATTCCATGAAGTTTGCTAGTAAAATCCAAAATACTGGGAATAGGATATTTGTCCTTTTTTGTCTGAGCATTAAGAGCTCTAAAATTACCAACAGGACGCCAATCGTCACTTCCTTTTTCCGGAACCATATGTAGAGGAGAGGCATAATTATTGTTGGATGGCCGCATATGGCCTAAATCCAACATATGCTGAAATTCCATTTTAGCGATTTTTAAGCGATCGGGTGCTAGCCTACGAGGTTTTGCATAAACAGGAGAACCAAAAGTTTCAATATGATGCATAACAGATTGTTTTATAGTTTGGTTTGCATATGGAGCTTTAACAATTTTAGGAAAATCATTCAATAACTTTGAAAAATCATCATTACAAAATACAGATTTTACAGAATGAACATCAGTATTATTAAGAATAGCATGAGCATTTATATGTGCACACATATCATTTAAACGACGATTTCTTATAGAGAGTAATTGTATAATTGAGTCATTATGAACGAGATATATTAATAAAATAAATATATTCATGTTCATAAATATATTCGATATATATATATATATATATATATATATATATATTGTTACA
>JAPMOR010079989.1:313246-323857 GCA_026543865.1 Argiope aurantia | reverse complement strand
ATATATATATATATATATATATATATATATATATATATATATATATTGTTACAAACCTGCAATTCGGCTTCCCAGCATGGTTTATTCCATCAATAGAAAGAAAGTTTTACAGTCATATGAATGGGACTAGCGCGTCGGAGGTCCCAGAGCTTGGCGACCATTTGGCGACTTGGCGACGAATTTGGCGACTTTGGCGCCAAAATAGATAATACCCGAAACTTCGAGAATTTTCCCGATCCGTCCAGTAGGAACCGAGATACGCCTCGAACGTTCCTGATTGGTTGAGAGGCTTCTAGCCCCGCCTCCTGAGACCTATAAAAGGGGCTGCGGCTGCCAGAGAGTCAAGTCCGAGCGGAGAGAGGACGAAGCCAGTAGTCGGGGAGACGACGGAGTAGACCGAAGACGGAGCGGAGGAGTCGTAAGCGACGGTGAGCAGCGACGGAGTCAAGCTCGTGCTGAACTGAGCTGTGCGCTACTGTCTTCAGTAGATTCTGGTTGTATGCTGCTGTGTATGTTGTTGTATGCTACACGTCTCGACTGAAGATAGTCGTCTCTATGCTGTATATAGTTATCGTTTTTGTGCTGTCCTGTGTGTCTTCGTGTAAATAAACGTCGTTAGTTCTTTTTCCATTGCCGTCTGATTATTGAGCGTTCTCCACACCATATCACTTCCACTATTCAAACGAACCCCGGTAAAGAAAAATTACGTAACAATATATATATATATTGCTGTTGTCTAATTGGATGACACCTGTTTTGGGAATGTTGTCACAATTATTCAACTAAGGTCAATAGAAAACTTGATTCTTTGGTCTGTGAATCTCTCTATGTTTATAAAATTGCATTTAAAACATAAAAATAATTAAGATAAAGTTATGGACTATCTCAAAACTTCTTGTTATTGAAATTTTCAAAGTTGAAGAATTCATCATCAAACTTTTTCTTTGCAGAGAAAGAATAAATATATAACGTATATAATTTTAAGAATGATCAACTTCAAGCTGTCTGTGTTGCCAAATGAAAATTTGTTATAAAATGAAACTTTGTGGGTTGATATTTGTGTACCTATATTTGATACGTTTCTTTAGATTAAATATCATAAGCAAGAAAATAAAATAATTGGAAATTCATGTCAGAAATCGATGAACAATCTATCCCATAGCATGTGAATGTAGGTATGCTAACTTTTAATTCAGCTACTAAACATAAAATTGTATTAAACATAAAAAGGAATATTATATTAAAAATTGTTTTAGTGTTATTAATTATTGTATTTGAGCATGCGCATATGTCATATGAAAATACATGTTAATTACTAAGGATTCAGTTTTTTAATTATTGTCAAATCTATGTTTCTTTGATTGTTTGCTCGAATAACGTAAAAAAAATTATTTCTCAACGAATAAAAGTAGAGGAAATTACAGTAAATGACTAACTTGCAATTAATTCCAGACTTTTGAATATATGTATTGAAAAAGAGTCAACTGGTTGAAAACACGAGTTTATTTACTTTCCTAAAAACATTCAATGTGTCCATATAACATTTTACAGTTATGCAGAGTTTTAAACATAGATAAAAAAATATGTTACTTTATATATATATATGTGTGTGTAGGACTCAGGAATCACTACCATTTTAGAATCACGTACATTTAATTACATTTAGGACGGACAATTACATTAATATAAAGGAAATGAACATTAAACAGATTTCGTCGAATACGAATTTCATCGAATTCACATGTTAATATCGCAGTCATTGTATGGCAATATTCGTCGTTTCGTCAGCTGCATTCATCGTCTCGCGGCTCTCGTCCAGAACTACGTCGCGTCTTTCGTTCAGAGACCCGTCTGATCTCACACGTGTTTACTTTCGTTCAGACCTGTCTGATCCGTACTCCGTCTAACAAGCATCAACACCTGTTGGCCAGCAGAAGGCGCTCGTCATCAGGCGTTCTACACTACATTCGGCGATCCTGACGTCTCTTTCGTCCTCGAAAGTTAAATCAAAGTAGAAAAATCTGAAAGAATAAAAAAAAAGTAAACAGTATCCGGATAAACCAATAAACATTTTTTTTTTAGTCTGAAGACCATGCTTTCATGAAATCAGCTGCTGTGGAAGTTGTATTTGGTCCGTCATGACATCCAACTTTTTCCACGTCATAGCGATCCTTAGGTTTAACCTTGACAATCCGATACGGTCCATGAAATTTTGGTCTGAGTTTGAGTCCAGTTCCAAACTGCGTCCGTTGTATGGCCACTAATTCAACAAGTTTATAGATGCGCGCCACTTTTCTTCGTTTGGTGAAACTTTTGAGATTCTCTTCTTGCATCTTCAAAATGTTTTCCCTTGCTTCTTCTCTCATATTATTTCTATCTTCCATCATTGCTTTTGTGTATTCTTCTTCCAATATTTCCTTTAAATGTAAATCAGTTGTATCTTTTAATTTTACTCCAGTTAAAAGCTCAAACGGGGTAAACTTTGTACTCCTCGAAACAGTACTATTGATTATTTTCTGCACTGAGCAACATGTTTATACCATTTGATTGGGTCTGTTATCGAGAGTTTTGATAGAGTGGGTATTAAAATTTTATGCATTATTTCAATTGGCCCATTTCCGCGAGGAATTCCAGTGCTAATTTTGAAATGTTCAATATTTTCATCCTGACAGTATGTAGTAGATTGTTGAAGCTTAGATCCAAAAGTAGATTGTTGAAGCTTAAGTTCAGTTATTACATCCTGAGTAGATGTTGATTTAACCGGATACAACCAGACAAATTTTGTAAAAGCGTCGAGTATTGAAAAAATATGCTGATGGTTCTTATTTGTAGAAGGCATAGGGCCAATGAAATCGATGCAATATGTATTTAAAGGCAAATTTTCTTTTGGGATGGGGTTAAGGAAATCTTCACCTTTCCCACGTTTCTTATAACAAAGAATACACTCCACACAATTGGCAACAACACTTTCTATTTTCGACCTCATCTTTGGATGTAAAATTCTTGCTTTAAAATTGCTTCCGTCTTAGCCGCAGCGTAATGTCCTTTATTGTGAATTTCTCGAATAATTCCTCTTTGTAATGCTTCTGGGACTATGAGCAATTATCGTATTTGTATGAAACTCCATTTCTCCCAATGTGTTCACCGTCTTCTTGCTTATCTATCAAAGCTTTTAATTTCTTAAGGAATTCGTCCTAATTTTGAGCATTGGCTATTTCAGTGGTCACTTCACTATATGAACGAGTAACAACAAGTACTGCGTTTCGACTAAGAGAATCTATGCGTGCCATTTGCTTTCCTGATCTGTGAACATTTTGGTAATCAAATTCCTCTAACTGTAAAGCCCATCTTGCAACTTTTGGTGTAAGATCTCTTTTACTCATAGTTTGTTGAAAAGCGGAACAATCATTCACAATTTTAAACTTAGAACCCAGTAAATAATGTCTAAATTTTTTCAACGCTTCGATTACAGCCAGAACTTCTAATTCATAGTTACTATATTTTTCTTGTTGTGGAGATGTTTTTCGACTAAAATAATGAATAGGATAAAACTTATTGTCGGTTCCCTGTTGCAGCAGCACTGCTCCGAATCACTGACTGCTAGCATCTGTATGGAGTTCTAAAACTGATCCCTGTTGATAGAAATGCAAAATTGGATCCTGAGTTAAAATACCTTTAAGTTTTTGAAAAGCTTCCTTTTGTTCAGATTCAAACTTAAATGCAATGTCTTTTCTTAGTTGATCACTAAGCGGAATAGTGGGGTATAAATTTGCTGAAATAACTAGTAAGGCCTAAAAAGCTTTGTACTTGTTTAACAGTTTGTGGTTGTGGAAAATTTTTGTACAGCTACCGTTTTAGATACAGAGGGCTGTATAGTTCCGTTTTGGATTCTATAGCCTAAAAGTTGTATTTATGACTTTAAAAACTGACACTTCTTAAAATTAAACTCCAAACCGTACTCTGATGCAACCTGTAGAACACGTTGTAATTTTTCTAGCCCTTCTTCCTCGGTTTTGGATGGTATAATAATGTCGTCCATATAAATTCGTACAGTTCGTCTAGCATCAAATTCCTGAATATCACATTAATGTAACGCTGAAATACACTCGGACTATTGGAAAGTCCAAATGGTATTTTAAGAAATTCCCACTGGCCATGATGTGTTACAAAAGACGTAAATTTTGTGCTATCTTTCTCTACATCTACATGAAAAAATCCGTTTTTCAAGTCCAAAGTAGTAAATATTTTTGATTGCTCAAGTTTGTCAAGCAAATCGTCTATGAGGGGTAAAGGGTACCGATCTTTAACCATCTTTTTATTTAGCTTACGAAAATCAATGCATAACCTATAAATATCATCCTTCTTCTTGCATAGAACAACAGGGGAAGAATAATTTGAACGGCTGGATTTTATTATCCCTTCCTGTATCCATTTATCAATCCGAGTTTCAACGAATTTTCGTTCCTTAAAAGGCAGCCTTCGTGGGTTATGACTAATCGGAATATCATTGCTCAATGTTATTTTCATTTGCAACTCCGTACTTTTTGTTTTGTTTGGCGAATACTTATTTAAAAGACGATTTATTTCCTGTCTCAAGGGTTTTTTTACATGACTCATGTCGATTTCATCATAGTTTATCGAATCCGCTAAATGAATGAAGTATGGGAGAGGATGTGTATTTATTTTATTGCAAGTCTCAGCAAAATTAGATGCCTGTCTGTCTCTTATCAGCTACGAGGAACGTAGTGATACGGCCTTGATCTCGTTTCTCACCAGACGGGTGTAATTTATTTGGCCTTTTCCCCCATGAATGATAATTTGTTTTTCTCGGAATGAAAAGCTTAGATTATTTAATACGTCCATGCCGATGATTATTTCGTTCAGCATTATTTCTAACACATACACATTATTTGATATTACATATTCATCAATTAATCTATCACAATAAAAAAACCTAGAGGAGTAATGCTATCTCCACTTATACCAGTTAATTTCACATTATCAGTCGTTAAATTAGGTTTACCAATTTTCAAATAACAATCATAATTAATCATAGTAATATCACTTCCAGTATCAATTAATGCATCACAATTTACACCATTTATTTCAACATTTTTACTAAGCTTATTTACAGTTTTTGGAGAGTTAACGAATGTACACTTTATTAGAGAGAGACACTTTAAAATCTCTTTGCGGGCAGATACTGGTTTTGTGGCCAAAGCTACCACATTGGAAATATTTCAATCCTTTGTTTTTAAACTTGCAATTAATTGATTTATGGCCAGCCTCATTACAATTAAAACATTTATTATTACACTTGTTTTAGTAATTATCATCAGCATAATTCTTTTGAGCACGAACGAACGGCAATAGTGAATTTTTAGCTTCTTTCGCGATATCAAATTTACTTCTGTTTTCGGAAACACGCCAATTTCTGTTTGTTTCCTTTTTAATGTGACTTTGTGCTGCTTCATATTCGTCCAGTTTATTAACCAAATCTTCTACTTTCTTTATTTTGGGCAAATCGTCGAGAAACTGATCACGTACGTCATTTGGTATTTTACTCTTTAAATGGTCAACGACCATTAGCTGCTTTATATCTTCAAAATCGGTTATTTCTAAACAATTTATCCATTCCTCAAAAAAGTTATTCAGTTCAAAACCGAAATCCCGCCTTGAAGAAGAAGAATCTCGTTTGTGAGTAAAGAACTTCTGCCTCAGTTGTTCGGAAGTTAATTTAAATCTTTTAAGCAACAGTTTTTTTATGTAATCATAGTCATTAGCTGATGGATCAGGTTGACGAGCAATTAAATTGACTATATCCAATGGTAATAACCCAAGTAAATAAGAAATCCAGTTTTCTTTTACAATGTTAGCCCTACTTATTTGTTTCTCAAATAACGAAAGGTAAACACTTATGTCTCCGCTATTATCATAATTCTTTAGCAATTTTAATATATCAGTCTTAGGCATATCTGATACAGTTAAAGTATTTTCTCTAATTTTTAACTCAAGTTCTAACTTTTTCAAAGTATATTCACGCTCATTCTTTTCCGCTTCGGCCTTGGCCTTTTCTGCTTCGGCTTTTTCAGTATCTAACTTTTCGCGCTCCTGAATGTTAGTTAAAAGTAAGTTTTTTACGAACTCTTCGTCATAGTCTTTCGACTCTGTTATCATTGCAACTAACTGTCGCACTTTGGCATCCTGTGGTGCCGTTAGTTCTAATTCGTCTACTAAAGTTAGTAAGTCGCTCTTTCGTG
Source organism: Argiope aurantia (assembly GCA_026543865.1). Lineage (NCBI taxonomy): Eukaryota > Metazoa > Arthropoda > Arachnida > Araneae > Araneidae > Argiope > Argiope aurantia. Next base: position 317,597 of record JAPMOR010079989.1, on the reverse strand, counting down.
CTCGTGCAAGAAATGCCATACTTGAGAATAAATCAAAATTGTACTCACAATTTCTTCAACGTCGATCCGCACTGCGTCAGTCCACAAGAAGTTGGTATCCAAAAGTTTTATTGTAGCACATCAAATTGCTCTACCTCAAATTTCACTCCTGTTTGGCTCTTCTTTTATCTATGTACCGGTCTTCATTAAAATACGGGTCGAATCCAAATATTTGTAGGACTCAGGAATAGCTACCATTTTAGAATCACGCACATTTAATTACATTTAGGACGGACAATTACATTAATATAAAGAAAATGAACATTAAACAGATTTCATCGAATACGAATTTCATCGAATTCACATGTTAATATCGCAGTCATTGTATGGCAATATTCGTCGTTTCGTCAGCTGCATTCATCGTCTCACAGCTCTCGTCCAGAACTACGTCGCGTCTTTCGTTCAGAGACCCGTCTGATCTCACACGTCTTTACTTTCGTTCAGACCCGTCTGATCCGTACTCGGTCTAACAAGCATCAACATCTGTTGGCCACCAGATGGCGCTCGTCATCAGGCCTTCGTCACTACATATATACAAAAATATTAAACATTTTGAAGTATCCGAGCTACTATTATTTAACATATTTGAGGATTTAATTTTTTTCACTTCATTTCTAGTTCATTTGATACATTCATACTTAAGTATATAAGGCGCATTAAAGGTATTTCGTCTATTGGCCGTCAAAATTCATTATTTGAGTATGCATTTTTAGTACCTTACCCCCCCCCCCCAGAGACGTTAGACAATTTCCACGTCCTTGTTATAGAGTAATGGTGTTTGGTCAATTAATATTCTACCCTTTTTAAAAATTTGTAGGTGAAAAAAAAGTATGGTAAGAAAATATGGTTTAATAAAATTTCGTAAGAAGGTTTGAGTAAATAGTTTTCAACTATATGACATGGCCGTTTATCTCTCAGCAGGTCAAGATTTAGCCCTCTAGGACCTCTCCCCTGAAGACATTTATTTCAATAAAATGAAAGAGCCTAGAAGAGTATTTAATATTAAAACGTTTAATGACGAAAAAACGAAGACTCACGTTTGGAAGAAAAATGCCAATAATTTGAATTAATGATGCCAGCAGCAAAAAAGTAATAAATGTTGTCATACAATATATAGTTTAAGAAATATACTAAGGATGGATATAAACACAAATTTAAAACTGCAACATTTCCTTTAGATTAGATTTCTCTTAAACTCAATCTAAGTTTCTGTTTCAGCATATCTGTCTTGTTCACACTCTTCAGCTGAGTTCGAATTTGATTGCTCATATGAAAATATTTGTAACTCTTCCTCTATTATTTCACGCAGAAAAAAAAAGCTTCAGTTCTATATGCTAATGTTGTTCTCACGTAATATGGTTTTTGGCTTAGACTGTTCACCCTGTTTGTTAACAAATATTGTTTGAGGAAGCGCTGTAAAATGTTCACCTAGCGTTTTATGGAAAACATTTTGAAATCACAGCCTTGGCAGCATTACATATCGACTGATATTCTGCTTTTACTGTAAAAAGAGTTGTTCTTTTCTTCTTGTTGCTCAATCAGTTGGCGCCTCCTACGTGTATTGTAATGTAACCGTTTAATGATCGATGATCAACCTTGTCATCAGCTCAATTTGAATCGTAGAACATTTCTTAATTCTTTCCTATCCTTTCTAAGTAGGGATGACGAATATTTTACGAGCGGTTATTACGTAACCAATATCATAAAGTCACAAATACCAGTGATCAATACTTTTCAAAAAGGGGTGTGATCCAAATCCTTGATACGATCTTACTGGTGATATTTCGATTACAGGTTTTGGATCACGATAGAAAGTAACAATCGATACAATATCACTGAAATTTACGGGAGCGGTGACTTCACTGGAAAGTAACAATCGATACAATCTGTCCAATGGAAGCTCTCGAACGAAACAGAAAAGGAGAAATCTGTGAATGGCTTGAAAAGTGAACGGACCGGTTATTCTTGGAATTATCGTATCATTGAATTGCATATCACTGAAATTTATCGGAGCGGTGATTTCACTGGAAAGTGTGAAGTCGCCGCTCCACTTCCGATATTCGCATTTGATGCACTATTCCATACAAATCATTTTTAATAGCTGTCACTTGACTTTGCTTATACTCCGTTTATTGCTGGCGCCATCTATTGGTAGAATATAGAACTAAATTAAACAATTTAAAGAAATGACATATATATTTAATTCAAATTTTTCAGAAAATGGTTTACTCAAATAAAGAAATTAAATAAATAGTTTTGAAAAAAAATCAAATTTAAGAAGTAAGCTGAAATAGATAAATTAATTCAATCACACGTTACTTAGTAAATTAAGTATTAATTACAATTAATAAATTTTATATTTAATATTAAGTAATAATTTTTAATTAATAATATGATTGAAATAACGGATATTTGGAACAAATATTTAAAAATAACAATAGCAAAATTATTTGTTATTCAAAAAATCGTGGATTATGCATCTCTATTTCTAAGGTTAGTTTGGCCTCTTTAATCAGTACAATTGTGTCATTAAAATCCAACTCCAACCAACCATTTAATCAGTGCAATATAACGAGGTATGTGTTGTCCACCAGACTAGTATTCTTTTCTAGGGCAATGAATGAACTGACTGACATAGATAGTAGCAAACGCCAAATCTAACTTGATCCTTCTGCAGCTTGTAAATATATGCATTCTCTTTCAGTAATTAACATGCTATCTTTAGATGCTGGCATATTCTACTTTATCAGTGAATCCAAAGGTGTTGATGCTCCTTTAGAATTTAAGTGTCATTTGACTGCAAGAGGTTCGTAATGTATGTACTGTGTGTCCACCAGGAGAACACTTCCCTCCAAATGTCTATGTTTATGACATTTCAGTCGCTAAAGAAACAGGCTACTGTAGGAAGAGTTCATTTGGTGTAGGTAAAAGTATACATTCAAGTTTCTTACACTAACATGTTTAGCTCCACATTGGCGATATTTTATATTCTTACATTTAATTTTTTAAACAAATTCAAAAAATGATTCACTAAGTTCAAAATTATATGAATACTCGGAATCTTGAAAATATTTGATATTCCTGAAGAACACAAATCAAATGGAAGAACTGAATAATTCGTATGCCTAACGATTACACAGTAAGAAAATATTTAAGTAAGAAATCTAAAGCAGAATCATACATGACAAAAAATTAAGCGTCTTCATTTCATTATTTTTAAATTTATGTAAATAATTAATATCAAATTCTACGGAGGTAATCGATTACAGACCGATCTGTCTAATTTAACATAAAAACTATAGTGAGCTATTTTCAATATATACAATCTTTCTGAAACATAATTAACTTCAAAGAGTTTATATGTAAAAGTATTTTGAATTTGAAAATAATTCAAGTATTCAGTCATGTGCTGGAGTTTTTAAAATCTCACCCGTCTTAAATTGAAAGGGCATTTTAAAGGATGTGAAATTTAAAAGACAAGAAAAATAATTATTAAATAATGAAATGCAGTTAAGATTAACCAAAGAAAAGGTTAATATAATATAAAAGAGTAAGCTAAGTGAATATAAAGACGTGCCACTGTGGCTAAAACGGGAAGACGAATTATCAACAACTATTTTTATCGCTTCAAATGGACTCCAAAAAAGAAGGAGGGGAAAAAAACAGACTTCCGTCCGATTCCTCCTATTCGAAATGGATCTATCTTACCGAAACCTGTTTCTATAATGCTCGCCATAAACATAGACATTTGGCAGGAAGTGTTCTCATAGTGGACACACAGTACTCTAGTAGGAAGTCATTGAGCCATCCCTGTTTCTCTCCATTTTGGATTGAGACTAAGCTATATATTTCTCCCAAATCATAATTTTAAAGGTAGTTACAAAGGTGTACTTAAAGTTTTGGATAATCTTCAAGCAGAAGTAATGCAAGAAGATAGAGACGCATAATTCACGATTTTTTGAATAACCAATATTCTTGCTATTGTTATTTTTTAAATATTTGTTCCATATTACTGTTATTTTAATCACACTTTTAATTAGAAATCATTTATTATTATCATTAATAAACTTTATTAATTATAATTAATATTTAATTTATTAATTTAAATAAGGTGTGATTGACTTAATTTATCGATTTGAGCTAAACTTTTAAATTTGATTTTTTTCAAAACCATTTATTTATTGGAGTAAAGTATTTTTTGAAAAAATTGAAATAAAAAAATTTTATTTCTTTAAAATGTTCACTTTTGTTCTGTTTTTACTTATAGATGGCGCCGGTAGAATGAATGCCAGTAGAATGTTTTAATACGATT